>OX393568.1:23479462-23546962 GCA_947652115.1 Blastomussa wellsi | reverse complement strand
TTTCACGAGATCTGTCACAGCTTACATCGTTCTCGAATGAAACCAAAGCCAATGGACAGAGTGCATTAAGATGCAAAATCTGTTGTATCGATGTTTTGGAATTCGCAATACTGTAAAAGTTATGACATCACAAAAAATTTATGATGTCATAGCTTTTTAACCAATGGGAATCTGCACAAATCCTTACAACAGATTTTGCATCTGAATCCACCCTATCCATTGGCTCTGATTTCATCCAAGAAAGATGTAAGCTGTGCACGTTCTAAGCGTTTATGTGTTCTGTTCATGTGACTTTCCAAATATGGTCAAAACTGGCAAAAAATGAGCCTCCAATAGAACAAGCATGGTAAAAAACAAATCCCAGGATTGAAAGGAAACCCAAGATATGATGATTAGAAGTCATCTATAACAACCGTTTTGAAGTTAGGGGTCTCCCCCCATAAACAAAATTTTCCATGGCTTTCCTTGACTCACTTAAATTCCATGACTTTCCAGGCCTGGAAAATGAAATTATAGAATTCCATGACTTACCAGGTGGAAAACATCTAACTTCAAGTCACCAAAAGTGCATTTTTAGCAAACATACACACCCAAACTATTTACTAACCTAGCTTGCTCGAGCCATACTGAGGAATATTGGCCCTTGGTTGTTTTTGTATGGACCTCACTACACTCCGTCCGTACTGCTACAACCTCGGACCAATATTCCCCCTATGGCCCTCGCGCTCGGTTAGTAAGAAGTTACTAATTTCAAGGATCAGACTTCATACAAAATTATTTGCGACTATGTACTTACTATGATAACAATGACGAGTATGATAGTGATTTTGACATTCTTCCACCACATAGCTCTGGCCAGGCCTTTGCTGGATTTCTTGAAAGTGAGGGACTGGGAAATTAGGAAGAACAATGTAAATAAGTGCAATGTGGTATGGTGCTCAGCATGCATCTCATCTATTAACAGACAATTAAATTCAAATCATGGTAGTATCAGTTTTGTAGACACTGATGATTAACAATATTCACTCTGATTATTGACTCAACTCACTGTGGTATTTAGGTCTTCTGCTTTATCAATCAAGAGTTCCAAGCGCTCTCCTCTTTGTGCAATGGTATCTTTCAATGACAAATTACAATCAAGTTAAACAACATTTCATAGGCATAGGTGTCTACTATTTTTTTAAATTTTCACTGTGACAATTTTCTGCAGTTTTCCAGACTTGATTTAACTATTTGCACGGCCATGTCTGGAGGCACGAATAGATTATTATTTTCCAGTATTCACCAGATCAGTATATTAAAGCAAATGCAAATGAGTCGATCGTTCGCAAATTTAACACGCAGTCTGGTTCAAATCAGTAACTCTCACAGGAATCGCTTGATACATTTAAACGAAGATAATATAATTTTGAATTGACAAGAATTAATTACCTTGATTTCTACGAAAATTCTCAAAGCTGTGCAAAGCAAGGGGTTGAAGCCTTGAATTTATATTGAGGATAGCTCGAAACTCTAATTTCAACTTTACTCGTTCTTCTCTGCAGACTCTCCGATCGATCAAACCTGGCCATGAAATCTTGTATGCTGAAGTGTTTAGTGTATACCGCCGAGAACTTGATCGACACTCACAAACAATTTTCATTTCATCAATTTGCATTTTCGAGCCACATCAACTCGACACAAGGTGAGCGATACACTTGCAAGCGATTTCCTGGAATGACGTCACAAAATGTGCTAGACCCAGATCTTTTTGACCGATTCTTTGACTCAGTCATGTTTTGCAAAAGAGCGATTTTTCATGACTTTGAAAATTCATAAGGTTTCTTTAGACCAATAAGATTTTTGGGGTTATAGGCACTTTAATAATGACAGAATGAAAAAAATGTGCCCAGACTCAATGTCACACAATAGGTGCGGTTACACGGGGCACTTTTTAACGTGGGAAAACGCCCTTTTACCACGTGAAACTGCATTTAGCAGTGTGACCGACGATTCCCAAGGTAAATTTCCCGTGTTAAATATCCATGGATACGTCAAAAAGATCACACGAAGCGCCCATGACATTTAACGTGGTAAGTTGGAAGGGTGTTTTGATGCCCGAGGTAAAAGAGCCAATCAGGAAGTTCCATTTGACAGCAACACGTAACCGCAAAGTTTCTACGCAGATTTCATTCGCGCCAAATGGCAAACTAGTTCGCGCCGGAATGAATAAGTGTGGCTTTGTGAATATGGCGGAATTTCAGGCAATGCTGTGAGTATGTTGTGTTTTTCAATTTACTTCTCTGCCCGTTTACTAGATCGGCTCTTCAAACAGCGGCTAAAACCCCAAATATTTTTATTCTTGTTAGAAATTTGAATATGGATGACGATTTGTACAATGGATTTCTCTTTAACCGGCGATACCAGACGCGAGAATCCAACGAACATCAACCTGGACCGTCTGGCTTAGTAATCTATCCTGGTTATCAGCAGTTTCACCCTATAAATGTATCTACGAGTCAAGATGAAACTCCTCGCTCTGAAAGTCCATCGGGTTCTGGCTCAGAGAATGTAAACAAACGGTGGGAAGCGACCGAAGTCAAGATCCTTATCTCTGCATACAAAGACCACCATGAAAATTTGCGTGACATTTGTTTTACCTTGGGAAATCGCTTATTGCGTGTAACCGCTGGAACCACGGGAAACTAAATCCCAAGTGTGATGTACCGTGGGAAAATTTACCATGGGAAAAGCCATTTCCCGTGGTGCGTGTAACCGCACCTAATGACTTAAATGCTCATGTCACTCCTCATTTCCCTTAATTAGCTAGAATCTTCTGCCTATCTTCAAACTATAACAAATTTTTCTACAACAATAATATGCATATGCATTATAGTCTCATTTGGGAGTTTGCAAAGGCTATAGTTCAATCACTGCCTGCTGTGTTTTTTTAAGACATTTTTTGTGATCACACTTTATTAGCAAGAATGATTGTCTGCTTTGGGAGGAAATTGTATAAAGATCAAACACTTACCGATATTTTTAACCATGATTCCTTTGAGTTCATCTAACTCTCCTTGTACCTTGGACAAGTTATCTGACTGATGCCCAGTGTCTGAAAAGTGTTTCTGTTAAAAAAAAAATGAAAAAATGCTTGTGCAACTGCCTTGGCATAGACCGGCACTTTTGAAAGGAGGCCTGTGATTTGAAAGCTGAAATTTACATCGCTGGTTCTGATAAGAAACTGGACACAAAAAATAGTTAGAAGAAATACTTTTGTAGACATGTAGCAATGCATACCAAGAATATAATAACTAAAGTTAACTTTATGAAATAAATCATTGGGAAATGAAAACAATTTTTGGATGAAAGCATCAATTGAAAGAAGATAAAAAAATGGTCTTGTATCTGATATGAGAAGGAATGGAGCACTCATAAAATGACTCATCAGCTAAGCACTGTATTTCCTCATTATTCTGTATATTTCCTCAGTCTACTCATGATTTAAAGTACTACTGTGATGAAAAAATGTTGTTCTTGTTCTCTTTCAATTCCGATTTTATATTTGGTAAGAATGCACCATGCCAATTATTGCACCTCAATTTTCAAAATTCTGTTTTTTTGAATGACAATTTCTTGTTTAAACTGTCCGTCATTACCAGATTCTGCTTCAGTGGAGTTGAATTGAGAGATCTGGATCAAGAGAGAAAATGACGTCTTAGACTCACCGGTTTAATTTTTTACTGTGTGAAACAGCATATTTGGTATGCAAAACAGCAACTTGCTTCTAAAAGCTTGTGCTGCATACTAACCAGCTGGGTTCACACATTGGAAAAAAAAAAAACTAGTGAGTAGATGATGTCATTTTCTCTCTCAATCCAACTCTCTCCAACAAGAAATCATTGCTCAAAAACACAGACTTATTTTGAAAATTGAGGCACAATAATTGGTAGGGTGCATTCTTGCCAGATATAAAATTGGAATTGAAAGAGAAAACGAACAACATTTTTTCATTGCAGTAGCACTTTAAATTCCTGACTAATCTAATTTTGACTGGTGCACCACCATCAAAAATGTCTTACCAAGACGTGCAGACTTTACTAACCATTTCACTTGATAAAACCCTTGAAAATTCACTGTTCATTGCATAAGGCAGTGCTGTCTGAGCTCGTCCATGATATGCACTTTGAAAACTGTGAAAATAGAATTAAATATATCAAGACTTTTGATTTATTTGAGGTACTTAATAAAAAGCACAAAATTAATGCGGTAGTGTAGGAGCTCTCGTAATCTTGTAATTCTACTGGTTGCAGTTGCTATTGTTTTAGGGGCTAGGGGCATTGTTCCTGTTGTTTGTCCTATTGTTTTCAGACAGGGTATCGAGCCATTCATGTGAGACCTTACGAGAGCTGCTACATCGCCCAATTAATGCATGCAAAGTGGCAAACTGTAGCAATAAAAATAAAAATTGAAGCACCGACAAACCTGACAAAACAGATACTTGCGACTTACCGTCTTTTAATCTCTGTTAGGTACATAAATGCCTTTGACCTTTCAAAATCCTTTGCAGAAAAGAAAAGAAACATGACACAACATTAAAAAAAGAAATAATATTTATCTGTGTTGTTTTCCACTGGCTGAGGCACGAATAAAGAGGAAAACGTTTTTAGGAAAACGTTTTTCTCACACGCGACTGGGAGTCTGGGTGCAGGGGGCTTAGGTCACATGGTTTTCCGAAGTGCTCAGTTTTTCTTGTTGCCATTCGCCTTGCCTGATCCCCCACCCACCCACCCAACTAAGGGTTTGTGAGTTTGAATTTTTGGTGTCACTAGGCTCTAGTTGGTTGTTAGCTTGTTTGTATGAGCTTTTTCCCAGGTAGCATTTGTTTCATATTGTTTGTCAATTGTAATGTTTTGTTACGATCTTAAGCGGTTAATAGAGGTGTGTGTGAGAATAAATAGTTATGTTATAAATTGAAAACATCAGCAGACAAAGCAGATAAAAGAGAAATATTGTCTTACGTCATCAGTAATGCACAGGTAAACAATCCGGTCTTCTGATATGTAGTGGAATAAGTAGCTGCAAAATTAAAGAAAAAAGTGCTTTTTATTAGAGCTTTTTTCTAGGCTTTCCAAATATAGGATTTGACAAAAGCCAACTGCTTGCAGTGTGAAACAAAGCCAAGCATATGCATGCAAAACATGAGTTTTGTAGCCAGCATGTTGCATGCAATAACTGTGAGGAAAAAATTAATTGTAAGATGTCCCTATAAATTGACCCTCAGATACCTGGATGTCTTCTGGCTGAAGGCCTCTCTTGGTCTATATCATGTACATCATTTGTGCTACATAAATAGGTTCATAACTTGCAAGACACCCTGTTGCAGTCTTAGACAACTGCCTTGCCATGGTGGGGGAGGTTGCGTGCCTCAATGACCCTGAGAGCTATACTGTTGGGGGCCTCCCCCCAGCAGGTTCGACCTTGGCGGGCAGGTCAAAGGGACTAAATGGTTGGGGGTTGGGTGTGCGGCCAATCCCCGCACCCTGTAAAGATATCTGATTACGGAAACCAAAAAGCAGATTGATGAACTCGTACGGGTGTGACGTCGGGTGACGTGTGAGCTACCCCATGATGGCTTTCTATGCTGGAATACTGGTACTACACATATGACAGATGTGGGGCAAAGCCGCAAGGATCCCCACAACCTGATTAAGCTGCCTGGGGCTTCCCTCATCACACCCAAAGTTCCGGACTTAAGTGTCCTCATGGGCACGACGAGGATGAGTGACCCCCCCCCCCATGTCCCATACACCTATGCACACAAACTCTGAAGTTCAAAACCCAACCAGAAATAATTATTGTGTTTTACTCTGCTGTAGAAGTCATAAATATAATATTTATCATAATGGTGACAGCCAACAAACCCTATTGTATCAATATAAAATTTATATTAAAACCTTTGGCTTATAATTTGAGGTTAAGTTTACTTACCTTCCCTGTGTATAAGTGAGTTTGGTATTCTCTGGTGGAATTCGACTCAAAATTTGTTCTGTCACCTCTGCAAAGTTGCCGGCACAAGAAGCAAATTTGGCCAGCACTGTCGTTCCTCTAGCTACAACACTGTACAGAATTGGCATGGTTTCTTCCTAACAAATCAGAAATATATAATAATCAAATATACAATAACAACTACTGTATTTACTCGTGTATTAGTATTTCTATTAAAGACGTATTTTCTGAGTAAGAATATAGTATCCATTGATTGGCTTGAACCTATATAAAACAGCAATTTAAAGTTACCATAAAAAGGCAGAAGTAAAACCTGACTCAAAAATCACCAATCAGTGGATAGCGACTTATCTGACCCCAGTTGCATTGTTTAAAGGATGGAAAACACTACCCAGCAGATAAATCACGTTCCAGTGGATAGCATAGTTAGAGGGGGTAAGTTTCTAAAGAAACTGTGGTGCTGCGTCGGTGGGAAGTATAACAATATAATTTGGTTTTATCAACTGGGTTGATAATGTCAATTGGCCACCGTAAAGAGATTCAAGAGCTGACGTTTCGAGCGTTAGCCCTTCGTCGGAGCGAATCCGTCTGAGCGGATTCGCTCCGACGAAGGGCTAACGCACGAAACGTCAGCTCTTGAATCGCTTTACGGTGGCCAATTGACATTATCAACCCAGTTGATAAAACCAAATTAGATAGTATAGTTAGTTCTGTTAGTTTTCCACCCAATGAACAACTGGACAACGGCTAACAGCATTTATCTGCCCTTTTACTAATGGTAGACATATATTATATGGTGGTTGCTTTACTAAAGCTTTCTGTCAGCTAATAGTTGACGAGGGGTGAAGTAGTTTTGGATTACGATTTCAGCAATTTTACTTGTGCTTCCCACAGGCGCAGTTTCACGAAAATCAAGCACACTTACCTGCCAATCAGATTGCAAGTTTTAACTTTTAGTTGGTCACTGGGTCGTGCTAAAGGTTTGGGGATAACAATAAATTGGAGACCTTAAGATCAAGGTTTTTCGGCATTTCCCGCGAACTGTGAACATCAAGAAGTCATGAGGTTCACGTTTGTATGGCTAGACCACACTCTAGAGGTAAGTGATTTATTGCAAGGCTTTTTGCACCCAAAAACATAAACATATCAAATTGTTTTTCACAAAAATTTCTCAGCTAAAACAGAAGTGAACGAACAAATTGAAACAAACATGACAGCCGACTATTTCACCAGTGCTACCACCCGTGAATCTAAAGTCCCAAATATGGACAGACAGCTAACGTGAAACCGCTAACCGCAAACCGCGGTTTGCCGCTTGCGGTAAGATGGCCAAACCTCGATCTTAAGGTCTCTGGTATTCCATGAGTGCATGTGGGATGAAATGGTAGATAGCCATGGTCCCTGTAAGCCAATCAAAACTCAGGAATTGCAATATTTAACAATAAGATTACAAGCCCAGGTTTTCTATGAGTGAATAGTCAACGAGGCGCAGCAGAGATGACTATTGATCATAGAAAACGAGGGCGAGTAGTCTAATTGTTTTAGTAGAAACTCTAAAGGATTACATTCAAAAAGCTGCCATTTTATGTATTTTTAAGCCAAAAATCAAGAAAAATCTTGCCTTCAAAGAGCAATCCGCGCACTATTGTTTTCTATCGGCGAATAGTAAACAGTCGGCAAACCAATCAGATTCAAGGATTTCCAGTAGAACACAACTGAGTTTCTACTAAAGTATGGTTACAGTAGTTTTTAATTATTGGAGGATATTTACCTTCACTTAAATGAATAATATTTAGCTTTATAATTTAAAATTCAGATAATTACTAATTTAAAAGCTTCAGCATAACCACAGAAGTTGTTTTTTACATACAAAAGATTCCTAATTTGAGAAACCAATTAGGAATTAGCCAAAGATATGCGAAACACTTTTTATGTGAGGTGTTTAAACTGCCTCTGTCGTCAAAGAAAGAAAATCAGCTGAAGTGTGCGTTGTAACAAATGCACGCAGAGACTCGTTTATTACACCAAGCAATGGAAATCAAACCATGGAAAAGCGAACTAAAAATACAACTAAACAAAATACTGATACGTTTTCCATTAAATGTAAGTCTTACCTATCGTTTTGAGTCTTTAATATTGAGGTTTTTCTTTCTTGGAATAGCTTCACTCTCTACGCCATTTATCGACTGAAATGACGTCATTCCCGTTTTGAACAAGGGACCTGGAACGAGGACCGCTGTACCATTGGATCGCGTTGATTAATCCAACATGGCGGCCCGTGATGACACAGAAGCTGCAAATTCTAAATTGCGCCGATTAGAAGTGGTACGTTGCATTGCTGATAAAATTCAATGCATAAATTCATTTTACGTCTTTTGAGGTTGTTTTCTAAATTTTCTTGGGCTGTCTTTCGTTTCAGATGCCCACAGGAAACGAAGATGACGAAACATGTGCGACGTTTGTTTTGCACGAAGAGGATCACACTCTCGGAAATTCGCTGAGATATATCATCATGAAAAAGTAGGACAGACATTCATTGTGTCGCTTTGTGGAGACGGGATGGGGTAGAGTTTGAGCTTTTTTCTTTTCTTGATACGATAAACATTCGCTTTCAAATTTACGGCAACGGAGTTCTCCGTTTGGAGAAAGTATTATGAACCCATTATGTAATATTTAAATCGCTTTAGACGACATAACCGATTATGGAATATATAAATCGCTTAAGACTGCATAACAGATTGTTAGGGTAAGGTTTCATGATTGATTATTTATTAATACATTGCGGACAAAATAATTTCCCCATAGTGGCCATACATAACGTACCAACCTTAATTTATTACCAGCCGCTGTTCAGGAACTGGAGCCCGCACTCCTCCCTGGACTCCTGATGTTTCTTAGCCAATCAGAATTCAGCCTTTCAATTTTTGGCAGGTTGCATAATTATCTTGTTAGACAAAGATAAAACGGAATGCAATCGAATTGTAGAGACGTTTAAAGTGCACCTAACCCCAAAATATTTTTTTCGCTAGAATAAACCTTTGCACCAATTTGAAACGCATTGCACCTTTTTACCAAATTCTGACTATTTATAGCATTCAAAAATTACGATAAACTGTGCATCATTTGTTCCACGACCGAGTCAGAAGGGGCGTGGGTCTATTCCCGATTTGACGTCACAAACTGATTTGCATGCATGTTTACAAAGACTTGATGCGATGCAAACCATTTTGTGACGTCAAACCAGGAATAGACCCACGCCCCGTTTGACTCGGTCGTGGAACAAATGATGCACAGTTTTTCATAACGTTTGAATGCTATAAATAGCCAGAATTTGGTAAAAAGGAGAAAAGAAAGGTACAATGCGTTTCAAACTGGTGCTAAGGTATATCTTAGCAAAAAAAATATTTTGGGGTTTGGTGCACTTTAAGATTGAAAGTTTTAAAACTGAAAAAAGCTCGTAATCAGCAAACAGAACAATAAAAGGAAAACAAAAAAACTTCCAAATACAGATTTTAATTCTCTCAGGGATGTCACTAATTTTTTAAGTAGGCAGGGAAAGTGAAAAAGTAGCTGGGGCCTAGCGCTTTAGTTTTGTTTCAAAGTAACCGGGGCTCAAACTCGTAGTAGCCGGGGGAAGTTCCTGGCCCTTAGTGACAGCCCTGAATTGGCTACAGATTTTAGAGATTTTCCCTGGACATAGGTGGTCTCTTTCCTGGGTTCAGCACTATTAGGAGTGTCAACCAATAAGATATTATGTACTACAAAGAAAAAACGAGAAGTTACTCTTTCGTCCCACCCTTTCCCTGGGACAAGACCACTTAAAAAAATTCCCTACACCTTAACCAAAAGGGCACGACTTGTCCTGGGGATTGTCCTGGGAGGAATTGTAACTGGCAAAATTGAATCTTGCATTAGAACCTTTCTACCCCCCCCCCCCCCCCCCAAAAAAAAAAAAAAAATTTCTAGAATTTCTGAGGGGGCTTCAAAAGTCATTTCAGAGGGGGTTGTTGCGTTAATATCTTTTCTCTTTTGATCTTTTAATTTTTTATGAGTGGGTTAGGAAGAAAGTTGGCTTTCTTTGTGGGGATAAAGAAATTACAGTAAACGTTTTTCAAGTTACTCATTTCCCACAAACAAGGTGATGAGTGCTGCTATGTTTTGAAAAAAATCTAACCGTGATTACATTCTGAAGATCATTATTGAAGTATGTTCTTTTTTTGTTGAAGTCCTGATGTTGTATTCTGTGGGTACAGCATTCCGCATCCATCAGAAAACAAAATCAATCTTCGGATCCAAACAAATGGTATGTTACAGCTGCAAGCAAAAGGTTAACTAAACAGATTAATCAGTTTGATAGTTGTGCAGGTATACCACGCTCTGATTTGTACAGTGTCGTTGGTGTTGGTAAAATTGTTTTTCACTCATACTCTAGTCCAAGTAATGTTGTAACCAGTTTTCTTTTCACTAGCAGCAAAAGGGCAGAGGGGAGGTGGAGGTGGGCATGGTGAATGGGAGTATACAAATCTGCCACCCACTTTATTTTTTGCCAAATCCTCCAATCTACAAAATAATAGTTTTTGCCCAAATCTGAATGTACAAATCTTTTATTTCCAGTAAACAGGGAGGGGAACATTATAACACACTGGTCCCTTAAAAAAATAAGGGGCTTGCAAACTACTTTTGCTCAAATTTCACAGATCTTGCTGTCTCGTTTTGTGAGCAGTTTCTAAGGTCTTGCAGTCTTTTTCAGAGCTGTTTTGGTGTTCCAGTGCCAGTCTTGCAATCCAAACACTAATAAAGTGTCAGTCTCGCAGAGAAAAAAGCTAGTCTCGCTGTCTTGCGAAGTCTTGAATTTACCATTTGCCACCCCTGTTATCCAGATTCATTACAAAATTGCCTGTTTGTTATGAATTATTTTAAAGGGTGCATTCGATTGGGAAATCTGGATTTAGATTTTGAAATTCAGATTTGGATTTGGATTCTCAGGGTACAGCAAAGTTCAATTTTCCAGCTTGCCCTTCAGGAAAGTTGTAACCAGGATATACTAGCCTGGAGGTCATTTCCACTCGCCCGAAAAATTCTCAGAATTGTGATGAATTAATTAATTAGTAAAAACAATCACTTGCCCTTCAGGCAATTGAAGGATAAAATCCACTAGCCCCGGGCTTTCGGACGCTAACTTTCATGGTCGCTGATTGTTAAATCCAGGTTTTGAATTTCCCACAAAAACACAAAATCCAAAGACGGATTTTGCCGGATTTAAAGATCCAGTTTTGGATTTTGTGTTCTATTGGTAAATCTGAAATCCGGATCTCAAAATTCAAATCTGGATTTCCCAAGTAAATGCACCCTAACTTAGGGAGAGGCCTGAAAAAAGAAACAGTAATAAGAATAACAGCAACAACAACAAATTATGATATTTTCAATTTGTTTCTTATTCTTATTGTTACATTTGATTTTTCGAGGTACTCCTGCTGTGGATGTCTTGAGGAGAGGTTTATCAGAACTCACTGCATTATGTGAACATGTGCTGGCTACATTTGAGGTTAGATGGTATTGATGTGCTTGCTGCACCTTCAAACCTACAACCTACTCAATTAAATATTATGTTTTTTGCTGACATTGTTACGGTAACAGCCAACAAACCCTGTAAAACAAACGAACAAAATGGATTAAAATCTACCAATCACAACTGACCTAGATGTAACCTTTTGAGCCGGTTGAAGTGAACTTAAAATGTAATCACTGATTGATCAAAGTTCACATGTTGTTGGTGGGCACAGAAAAGTCAATATGAAATGTGTGTATGTCTTTCAAATCACGTCTTATTTTTGTTTGCAATAATAATAATAATCTGAACATTATCTAAGAAGTAGCTGATGAAAATAAAGCAAGTCGCCAATTAGGGAGTGACATCTTGATTAGAGTACTGTACACAGATAAGGAGCTCTCATCTTTCGGCTCATGGATTAAAGAGATATATTTGTGTAGCATGCTGTTAGCGGGTTTTGAGTTAAATTAAACTTTTTTGAACAAGTATCCAGTGTAGGCGAAATGACTTGTAGGCGAATCGACTTGTAGACGAAATGACGGCTACCTTTAAAGAAAAATTTGGACAGAAATGCAAATTTAGCGAGAAGATGATCATGTTATTGGTGCAGTCACTTTTGTGTTAGTCTTCTGAGCGTAACGATGCAAGGGGAAAACTTTCAATAAATTATTATAAGGGGCAAGAACGTGTGGTTTCCTCTGGTTATTATTTATTCTGCAGTTACTTTTCACTCTGGACTGCAGACTAGCAGAAAAGAGGTTTGGGTCATTTCTCATTTTTGTGATGTATCTTTGCTTTACACAGACAGCAGTTGAGGAACACAAAGAAGCTCAGCAAAATGGCGATTTTGACATGTCAGCTACCGACGATTAACAGCTATCAACAGGTTTATGGACTGATGGAAGAGTAAAAAGGTTGTTGCTATACACAGATGCAATGGAAATATGAACAAGTACAACATATGGTCAACAACATTTGTGCGGCAAGAAACACTGGCGTGAGACAGAATCAGTCCTTTTAATATTGAGTTTGCACAGAGTAGTGTCAACTGGAGTATCACAGTCTGACTTGCTCAGATATAAAGACAAAAAGTGCAGAAAGCCCACCTGCATGCCAAGTTGAAGTATCGTGTATGAAAGGGATGTTGGGTGGTTGTTGGAATTAGAGACCAATCTGAGCACATCCACAATCCAGTTATTGGGACGTTTGAGAAATCAGGGTTCAAAAATATGGATTTCACTGTATAGCATTTAAGTATAGCTTGGTGCCATTCTCTGTAAATATTGTTGTTGTTATTATTTTTATTATTATTTAATATGGATTTAGACAGGTAGCATACCTGTCAACTCTCCCGGTGTTCCCAGGGGTCTCCAAATTTTTAATGAAATCTCTGTTTGATTTAGTGCTCTTATTCGAGCTGTTTTCGATCGGAAATGCAAAAATTTCTAGACCTCTCCAGATTTTTGTACTTTGGGGGTTGGCTAGTCTCGCAACATCTCAAAAAACGACTGCAAAGGAGACCAGGGGTTGGCAGGTATGAGATAGTTATCCTGATATGAAATATTACTTTTCATTGAACCAATAAAAATACTCAAGATTTCACATTGGTCTGTTGTGTGAATTTTTTGCTTCTTTCAACCTCAGCTATTAGCCAACAACAGGTTCTGTTCTTTCTTCTGCCCTTCTGTTGACTTTGGTTGGGTTGAAGGGTTGAATACTCAAGGCAAGGGAAATTAGCAGTATTACGTAATGTTTAAACAAATTATAAAATTTGTTATTGTTTCAAAGTTTGATATGGTAGGTGACCTTGATACTGGTAGTAGTTAATTACTGCCTGTCTAAGAGAAACAGGTTTTGGATTGTGGAAGTGGTAGCATTTTGTTGTACTTTGAGACTAATAGGAGTCGGTGTTTCTTTGTGGTGGTATATTTCACTGTATAATTTGTGCACAATTACCAGTTGTGTTTTGGGATACAACATGTGGCGTAAATCCAAGAAGGCACACACACACCCAAAAAAGATGGCACACCATTACTGTCAGAAATATGGGAGAAAACGTTTTGACTGGAAACAATGAAGTTGACAGAAAAGGGCATCGCTGGAATGACTACAGCAAACAAAAACAGACAAAGCACTAAACACTAGTCTTAAAACATAGGCACGCAATGCGTGCGAGAGTTATTTTTTCAGTTTCGGATATGGATTTTAAAGATTCCCCATTTTAAAGATTCCCGCTTTTAAAGATTCCCCGTTTTAAAGATTCCCGCTTTTAAAGATTCCCCGTTTTAAAGATTCCCGCTTTAAAGATTCCCGCTTTTAAAGATTCCCCGTTTTAAAGATTCCCGCTTTAAAGATTCCCGCTTTTAAAGATTCCCCGTTTTAAAGATTCCCGCTTTAAAGATTCCCGCTTTTAAAGATTCCCCGTTTTAAAGATTCCCGCTTTTAAAGATTCCCCATTTTAAAGATTCCCGCTTTTAAAGATTCCCCGTTTTAAAGATTCCCGCTTTTAAAGATTGGCCATTCTAAAGATTCCCGCTTTTAAAGATTCCCCGTTTTAAAGATTCCCGCTTTTAAAGATTCCCCGTTTTAAAGATTCCCGCTTTTAAAGATTCCCCGTTTTAAAGATTCCCGCTTTTAAAGATTGGCCATTTTAAAGATTCCCGCTTTCAAAGATTCCCCGTTTTAAAGATCCTCAGCCCATTCCCCATCCCCTGTTTTAAAGATAGCCCGAGAAACATCAGTATATTTGATAAATACAGGTCGCCTGCTTTATAAATAGAATTGAAATATATAAATTAGACGAATTATGCAAATTAATTACAAATGGAATAGAAGTACGAATCAACGTGAATATTTTGCAATTATGTATTATTAATTCTTTGCTGCGCGTATATTCACACCTTTTGATTAGAAATTTTAATTAATGACGCGATTTTATACATCCATGCGCCCTTGAGATCACGTTCATTTTCAAATTTAGCAACGGTCTTTCAGTACACTAGTTTGCTCCTAGAGCTCGTCGCTGAATCTCTTGGACAACTTTAAATCTGGCTTTTCCTGTAACGTTTACCGATCTTCCGCCAACTCCAGGTGAACCGCTCCTCTTACAACGAGTTTTGCTTGGACATTGAGCAAGAACTCCGTTTTCACGATGAACAAGCTTGCTCTACAAAGTTATTCCCTTTTTATGCATCTGAAACTTTGCTTGGCAGGTAAGCGGAATATTTGAGCATGTGGTTCTCAGAATTATTTTAAAGCAACTCTCTCTAAGTCCTGTGTGGTAGCCGACAAACGTTCGTGAAGAATTACCCAAGAATTATATACATTCAGTTTGTGATATTTTTTCAGAAGATTCTGGATGCAAGACTGTCCAAGGCAATGCAATTACCAAGTTAAAGCATGTGGGAACAAATTGAAGAGGACTGATTACAACGGAAAACGCACGTCTTAAGGAGGTAACTTCAGTTAATTGTATAGCCATAAAACACTTACATTCAGAATTTAGAATCCAATTATTTTGTGATAAAGATAAAGATAAAGCGCCAGCAAACACTCGATGATTTTTTCTTAACTATACATCAATATTCAAATGGTATTGATTTGGTATTTGGTGAAAATCGTGAATTAGATGGAACCGGGAGATGAATTTCAGGTCACACACTTGGCCTTTGAGTTCTCGGAATAGTAAAAGAATAATTTGGATAGGCGCGACACCAGACCTAGAACAAAACCGTGAGAAAATGTTTATATCGCATTTTTTCTTTGCAATTTTATTTTCTAACTTTGAGTAATTGTTCGTCATACTATGAGTCCTGACTTGAGAAATGTTTGAAACACTACAGATGGATACATGGCAAAAGAAAGACAAGAAAGATTAAGAAAACCTTCGAGTGGAATGGCATCCGAGTTGCAGTTTTGCATGCGTCAGATGTGGAACTGATTTTAAATCCTGACATCATCCCGATTCAGTGCATGAGCTGCTCACTCAGCTCACGGTAAGTAGCAACTCGTTCAAGTAAAAATTTAAATCCTATAGCGCGTATACTCTTTTTCAAAGAACGGCTAATTTTGGAGCTGAGGCTGAACGTTCTTATATTTTTTGCGATTTGAGGCTGAAAACGTTCTTAAGATGTTACATGGTACAGTATTTCAATAAATTACTGCGGACGTGACCAGCAGTGCTTCTCATTTTAATATACAGTGAGCAAAATAAAAGTGTTCTTAATTTCAGCCTCAACGTTCTTATAAAAAAGATTCTTATAAAAAGAGTGTATATTTTCCCGTGAAAGGAGTGAAATGATGAGAATTAGATGAAATGATAAGATTATTCATTAATGAGAGAACTGATCCTCGCAGTAAATTTAAAATTTGAGCGTTTGGAAATTAAATTCAGGTTTCCGATGGGGTTCGAACCCACGCCGTTGCCTTCGTGATACCGGTGCGACGAGAAGTGTTAATTTGACCAAACTAGGAACAAGTTCAGTCCATATTTTCAAGTTTCCGCAAAAGGAGAAAAAATTAAATAACGTGAATTGTATGAAATGATTCATATGAGAACTGTGGATGTTATTGGAGATTAAAACACGCCTTAAAAATTTAGTGCTCCTACGGGATTCGGCCCATTACCCACGCGAAGGCGGGGCGGTTCTCAAATAAAATAGTCAGGGCTCCTTCAGGCTTAGAACACGTGAGCTCCCCAACACAGGTGCAATGCTCCAAGATCGACGAGAAAATATCAGAGCTTCAATGGGATTCAAACCCGTGACTCCGCGTTAGCAGTTCCATGCTCTGACAACGGGAAACGAATTCAGAGCTCCGACGGGATTCAAACCCGTATCTCCTCGATATATAGGGATACAATGCTCTCTGAAGATCGACTTGAAAGATCAAGAGCTCCAACAGAATTCAAACCGCTCTAAGATCAGCGACAAAAATCAGTCAGAGTTCCAACGGGATTCAAACCCGTGACTCCTCGATAGATAGGTACGATACTAAAATCAGAGATCAAACGGAATTCAAACCGCTCTAAGATCGACGAGAAAACCGGAGCTGAAACGGTATTCAAAAGCATTTTAGATCGGTGAGAAAAGTCAGAGTTCCAACGGGATGAAAACCCGTGACTCCGCATTGGCGGTTAGATGCTCTAACAATGACAAGACAATTAACAGCTTCGACGGGATTGAAACCCGTGTCTCCTCGACATATAGGGATACAATGCTCTATCAAGATCGACAAGAAAAATCGGAGATCAAACGGTATTCAAACCCATTTCAGATCGGCGAGAAAATTCAGAGTTCCAACGGGATTCAAACCCGTGACTTCGCGTTTATAGCGGTTCGATGCTTTGACAACGGAAAACCAATTCAGAGTTCCAACGGGATTCAAACCCGTGACTTCGCGTTGGCGATTCGATGCTTTAACAGAGGCAAGACAATTATCAGCTCCGACGGGATTCCAACCCGTGTCTCCTCGACATATAAGGATACAATGCTCTATAAAGATCGACGAGAAAGTCGGAGTTCAAACGGTATTCAAACCCATCTAAGATCTGCGAGAAAAATAACAGTTCCAACGGGATTCAAACCCGTGACTCCGCATCAAGCGGTTCGATGCTCTGACAACGTCAAAACAATTCCGAGCTCCGACGGGATTCAAACTCGTGTATCCTCGATATATGCTTATTATAGGGATACAATGCTCTATATAAAGATCGACGAGAAAAATCGGAGCTCAAACGGTATTCAAACCCATCTAAGATCTGCGAGAAAAATCACACTTCCAACGGGATTCAAACCCGTGACTCCGCGTTAGCGGTTCGACGCTCGGACAACGGCAAAACAATTCAGAGCTCCGACGGGATTCAAACCCGTGTCTCCTCGATATATTGGGATACGATACTCCAAGATCGACGAGAAAAATAAGAGCTCCAACGGAATTCAAACCGCTCTAAGATCGGCGAGAAAACTTAGCGTTCCAACTGGATTCAAACCCGTGACTCTGCGTTAGCGGTTCGACGCTCGGATTACGGCAAAACAATCCAGAGCTCCGACGGGATTCAATCCCGTGTCTCCTCGATATATTGGGATACGATACTCCAAGATCGACGAGAAAAATAAGAGCTCCAACGGAATTCAAACCGCTCTAAGATCGGCGAGAAAACTTAGCGTTCCAACGGGATTCAAACCCGTGACTCCGCGTCAAGCGGTTCGATGCTCTGACAACTTAAAAAAAAATTCAGAGCTCCGACGGGATTCAAACCCGTGTCTCCTCGATATATAGGGTTACGATGCTCTAAGATCGACGAGAAAAATCAATTTGAAGTTACATTAATGTAATCCCATGCTGGGTGGAAGGTTTCGTGCGTTCCACTTGGTGCTTGTCTACCTGCACGCTCCCGAGGTACGGTTGCAGCACTGTTGGGGCTAGGGACTATGCACCTGAATTGGAAACCCACCCTTTCTGCTATTGCACGTTGGTATCATGAGTACCATACGAGTCAACTCAGAAAATCATGTGATCTGAGAGGCAGAGAGGACTGGTTCTTGTTACTCACGAGGTGGTACTTCTCTCAGAACGCTTTCAGGCTCTAACCCCCAGAGGACTGCCTGTATTCAAGTGGGGATTACAAATTCCGAGCCGACTAATGAAAATCAAAGAATCCTAAAAAAAGCAAGGCTTCCAAAATATTTAGCATCCGTAACCTACACGAAAGTGGTGCAATTGTATAAAATGGGCCAGAAAAATCAGAGTTCCAACAGGATTCAAACCCGTGACTCCGCGTTAGCGGTTCCATGCTCTGACAACGGCAAACGAATTCAGAGCTCTGACGGGATTCAAACCCGTATCTCCTCGATATAAAGGGATACAATACTCTATAAAGATCGATGAGAAAAATCAGGGCTCCAACGGAATTAAAACCGCTCTAAGATAAGCGAGAAAGTCAGTCAGAGTTCCGACGGGATTCAAACCCGTGACTCCGCGTTAGCGGTTCCATGCTCTAACAATGGTAAAACAATTCAGAGCTCGGACGGGATTCAAACCCGTGTCTCCTCGATATATAGGGATTCATTGCTCTACAAAGATCGACGAGAAAAATCGAAGCTCAAACGGTATTCAAACCCATCTAAGATCGGCGAGAAAAATCAGAGTTCCAACGGGATTCAAACCCGTGACTTCGCGTTGGCGATTCGATGTTCTAACAGAGGCAAGACAATTATCAGCTCCGGCGGGATTCCAACACGTGTCTCCTCGACGTATAGGGATACAATGCATTATCAAGATCGACGAGAAAATCGGAGCACAAACGGAATTAAAACCGCTCTACGATAAGCGAGAAAGTCAGTCAGAGTTCCGACGGGATTCAAACCCGTTACTCCGCGTTAGCGGTTCCATGCTCTAACAATGGTAAAACAATTCAGAGCTCGGACTGGATTCAAACCCGTGTCTCCTCGATATATAGGGATACAATGCTCTACAAAGATCGACGAGAAAAATCGAAGCTCAAACGGTATTCAAACCCATCTAAGATCGGCGAGAAAAATCAGAGTTCCAACGGGATTCAAACCCGTGACTTCGCTTTGGTGATTCCATGCTTTAACAGAGGCAAGACAATTATCAACTCCGACGGGATTCCAACCCGTGTCTCCTCGACATATAGGGATACAATGCTCTATCAAGATCGACGAGAAAATCGGAGCTCTAACGGTATTCAAACCCATCTAAGATCTGCGAGGAAAAATTACAGCTCCAACGGGATTCAAACCCGTGACTCCGCATCCAGCGGTTCGATGCTCTGACAGCATCAAAACAATTCAGAGCTCCGACGGGATTCCAACCCGTGTCTCCTCGGTATATACTTATTATAGGGATACAATGCTCTATAAAGATCGACGAGAAAATCAAAGAATCCTAAAAAAAGCAAGGCTTCCAAAATATTTAGCATCCGTAACCTACACGAAAGTGGTGCAATTGTCTAAAATGGGCCAGAAAAATCAGAGTTCCAACGGGATTCAAACCCGTGACTCCGCGTTAGCGGTTCCATGCTCTGACAACGGCAAACGAATTCAGAGCTCTGACGGGATTCAAACCCGTATCTCCTCGATATAAAGGGATACAATACTCTATAAAGATCGATGAGAAAAATCAGGGCTCCAACGGAATTAAAACCGCTCTAAGATAAGCGAGAAAGTCAATCAGAGTTCCGACGGGATTCAAACCCGTGACTCCGCGTTAGCGGTTCCATGCTCTAACAATGGTAAAACAATTCAGAGCTCGGACGGGATTCAAACCCGTGTCTCCTCGATATATAGGGATTCATTGCTCTACAAAGATCGACGAGAAAAATCGAAGCTCAAACGGTATTCAAACCCATCTAAGATCGGCGAGAAAAATCAGAGTTCCAACGGGATTCAAACCCGTGACTTCGCGTTGGCGATTCGATGCTCTAACAGAGGCAAGACAATTATCAGCTCCGGCGGGATTCCAACACGTGTCTCCTCGACGTATAGGGATACAATGCTCTATCAAGATCGACGAGAAAATCGGAGCACAAACGGAATTAAAACCGCTCTACGATAAGCGAGAAAGTCAGTCAGAGTTCCGACGGGATTCAAACCCGTTACTCCGCGTTAGCGGTTCCATGCTCTAACAATGGTAAAACAATTCAGAGCTCGGACTGGATTCAAACCCGTGTCTCCTCGATATATAGGGATACAATGCTCTACAAAGATCGACGAGAAAAATCGAAGCTCAAACGGTATTCAAACCCATCTAAGATCGGCGAGAAAAATCAGAGTTCCAACGGGATTCAAACCCGTGACTTCGCTTTGGTGATTCCATGCTTTAACAGAGGCAAGACAATTATCAACTCCGACGGGATTCCAACCCGTGTCTCCTCGACATATAGGGATACAATGCTCTATCAAGATCGACGAGAAAATCGGAGCTCTAACGGTATTCAAACCCATCTAAGATCTGCGAGGAAAAATTACAGCTCCAACGGGATTCAAACCCGTGACTCCGCATCAAGCGGTTCGATGCTCTGACAGCATCAAAACAATTCAGAGCTCCGACGGGATTCCAACCCGTGTCTCCTCGGTATATACTTATTATAGGGATACAATGCTCTATAAAGATCGACGAGAAAAATCGGAGCTCAGACGGTATTCAAACCCATCTAAGATCTGCGAGAAAAATCTCAGTTCCAACGAGATTCAAACCCGTGACTCCGCGTCAAGCGGTTCGATGCTCTGACAACGTCAAAACAATTCCGAGTCTCGACGGCATTCAAACCCATGTCTCCTCGATATATGCTTATTATAGGGATACAATGCTCTATAAAGATCGACGAGAAAAATCGTAGCTCAAACGGTATTCAAACCCATCTAAGATCTGCGAGAAAAATCACACTTCCAACGGGATTCAAACCCGTGACTCCGCGTAAGCGGTTCGACGCTCGGACAACGGCAAAACAATCCAGAGCTCCGACGGGATTCAAACCCGTGTCCTCGATATATTGGGATACGATACTTCAAGATCGACTAGAAAAATAAGAGCTCTAATGGCATTCAAACCGCTCTAAGATCAGCGAGAAAACTTAGCGTTCCAACTGGATTCAAACCCGTGACTCCGCGTTAGCGGTTCCATGCTCTAACAATGGTAAAACAATTCAGAGCTCGGACTGGATTCAAACCCGTGTCTCCTCGATATATAGGGATACAATGTTCTAGAAAGATTGACGAGAAAAATCGAAGCTCAAACGGTATTCAAACCCATCTAAGATCTGCGAGAAAAATCACAGTTCCAACGGGATTCAAACCCGTGACTCCGCGTTAGCGGTTCCATGCTCTAACAGTGGTAAAACAATTCAGAGCTCGGACGGGATTCAAACCCGTATCTCCTCGATATATAGGGATACAATGTTCTAGAAAGATTGACGAGAAAAATCGAAGCTCAAACGGTATTCAAACCCATCTAAGATCGGCGAGAAAAATCAGAGTTCCAACGGAATTCAAAACACTCTAAAATCGGCGAGAAAACTCAGAGTTCCAACGGGATTCAAATCCGTGACTCCGCGCTATCGGTTCGATGCTCTGACAATGGCAAAACAATCCAGAAAAACCTACTGGTCCGCCTTTCATAGCAGCATTATGAACAATCCAATTAATTTATTTATTTTACTCAATTATTGTGGTCTTCCTGTGGGGAACTTACTATGTCTTTCTTAAAATCAAAACGGTGTATGATGGGATACCTGTGGAATTCATCCCCAGTTCTCCTTCGTTAAAACGAAAACGCCTTGCAGAAAAATCAGAACGGTTACTCGCCATGGGGCGGTCAAAGAATTTAATTTTGGTTTTACTGGCTATATTTGCGACAGTAGTGCTGTTAAGGAGGCTGTTAGGTGTTTATGCCCTTATAATCCCGCTTCTTTATATGTTTTTCGACGTCAATTGGTGCTTACGTGTGACATGGATTGTTTTGAAGAAGGCTGTTTTAATCAGGGGTTCAAAGCACAATTTTCTTGATGTTTCTGAAAGCACTTTCATCGTTCTTCCCTCAGATATGGATATTAACCTTCACATGAATAACGCTAGGTGAGTTTATTGTCATTGATACTAGCTGATTAGAAAGGCGAAGGCCTGGAAAATTGCTTTCACTTTGTGGCTGTTGAATTTGTTAATGATCACATCAATAAATAATATGGCGTGGTGTATCATGGCTTGAAAGGGGTAGCTTGAAGTGACGATGTGTTCACAGAAAGCAGAGAAAAGGAGCAGCATCTGCAAAGGAAAACCTGCCTGCTGTGTTGTAGACATGATTTAATTAGTACCCATTACATGTAAACATAGAAAACTGCTACCAAAAGAAAGCATAGTGAGACAGAGAGTCTTTTAAAAATCTGAAAGACTGGTACAATTTCTAGATTGATGTCCAGCTGTATTAAATTTCTAGTTGTTCCATCTATTTAACCCATTGACGCCTGAAGGTTTTTAGCGCGCACCCACCCCCAAATGCCTGGCTCTTTTGCAGCATTCAGTGGACACGTCCGGGTGGAAAAAATAAACCATATGCGCAGTAAATTCAGAGAAATGAATTCTTTCTAAAGTTACCTTTTATTTCAACTAGATATGCTGAAAGACTAATTTATTAAGTAAAGAGCTTATCAGCCGTGATAAACTGATCCCAAACACGACTTACAAACAGCAATAAAATTTTCTCCACTTCTGCGCGAAATTTTCGAGCACAGAAAAACACGGAAAGTTTGTACAAAATCTTAAAAACAATTTGAAATACTGTCTTTGGAAAAAGGTAGGTTTTTATTCTATACAAATATCACTGCCATTATTCCAATAGTACTGAAGCATTTTCTCGCTGCAGTGAAGCGGTAATTTGAGACGGTAAATTTATTTACATATCACGGTTGCGTGAAAAAGTCTAGTGTCGGTCACAAAACTGCAAAGTTCCTTCCACTAAACGAACACTAGCAACGCTTTCTACGCTTCCTTTAGCTCAAATCGTACTAAAAATGTTCCTTTGTATTTTCTGAAGCAATGACTGTAAATCTTTAAACACCTTTCATGACTGAAAGCGCTTAAATAAATGAAAGCCTAAACACGAAGACGGGACGTCTCAATCAGATAAGCATGTGCGTGCAAGTGCCAAATCTGTTCGCTCCAAAAAGGCTAAAATTTTGAACAAAAAATTGAAATATGATAGAAACGTCAAATAAACTTTGCTTCAAATTAAATGTCATTGAAGATGAACCCAAGAAATGTACTCAAAATATCAAAATATCGAAAATTTCAAAGCTGTACAATTCTGCATGCGTAATTAGTTTATTCACATTTCACTCGGCTTCATGCTAAAAGCGGAAAGTTCAAATTTTAGCAGACGGCTTTTGCATTCAATTCATAACTCAGTGGCTTTACCGATCTTTCTAAAACTTCCATACAAATTCGAAGCAACATTGTACATTACCATTTTGTATTCAAAAGTCTTGAAAAGCCTCATTAACTTCGTGTACAGGTCCGTGATTCGAATTCAAAACACGTTTGTAAGCGCCATGACATCATGTCTTCAAGGCCGTAAAATGATAGATGAATCCTTCATCAGCGAGGTTTAAGCAGTCTTTTCTTCATGATTTTCCATTTCAAATCCACTAAAAAATCAATATGTGTTTCTCCTCCTCATTTTTAACTCCAAAGAAGAAATTTTTTCGTATTCAGAATGAAAACATGGCCTTGGAAGTTTGTAAATACGTGCCGTGATGCGCCATCATGTTCTTGTTCTTTTGAGCGCACGAGTAAAGACAAAAAAACCTTCTCTCTAGGACCCCAAGAAAACCCTAAAATTATGCGCAGAAAACAGATTCTGATTGGTTTATTTGTCCTTATTATCTCTAGAACAATAGGGAAACCAAAAAACCTCCAGGGAGGGAGGGAACGGACATTTGCCACTTTGCAGTTTTTACGGGCGGTTACAGGCGGCACAGGCATTTTAGGGGAGTTTTTCGCATGGGCGGTTACGGGCGGCACAGGCGCCAAAGGGTTAATGATGCACCTATCAATGTTAGCCTGAGGGTGGGGATTTTGACTTTTTCTGAAAAAAAAAATTAGTCAAAAAAGGGTAAAATTGGCAAGAGCCAGTGAAGGCGAATACAACTTCACTGCACTGAATCATTCAATCAACGAACTTGCCACAGAAAGATTTAAACGTCCAGCACTGCTGGGTTAAAAGGCTGGCTTGAAAATATGTTCAACTTCTCCTTTCGATAGTTCATTGGCCCTTTGATTTGAGGCCTCCATTTGCTTAAAATTGGGTTTGAACAACCGACAATTATGAACGGCGCACACACTATAAATGATATTTTTCCAAACACCAAAAGCGCCACGCCGTTGTTTAGAGTCTGAAATGTGGAAACTTTACCCATAGGCTAGCTTTTCATTTGGTTGAACTTCAGTAATTCGTTGCTGGATTGTACGTCTTTTTGCGAAGCTGTGGGGAAAAATATGAAAACCGAAAATCAATGAGACTGTCGAACATACTGAAGGCAAAGCTTGATAACAAACGACTTACCGTAGCCAGTTGTTAAATTAAGGAGTGTAACTCTCTTCCCTTTGGTAAATAAGTTTCCCTTCACAAATTCAGAACTTGCTTTCATCTAAAATGAATTTACAAGAGAAATCTCTGACTTGGAGCAAAATCAATCATCCCTGGCAGGTTTCATCTCATCGCGTGTCTCGCTGCGGGAGAGGCGTTGTAGGGATTTCAGTGGGTAAAATCTGATTGGCTAAGCGGCGGTCAAGGTGAAGGTCGGCTTTCCGTATTTTAGTAGGTAAAATCTGATTGGCGAAGCGGCGGAAAGGAATGTTGGCCTCGGTTAAGCAGACGTTAGTGGGGACAAGTGAAACGCAATCCCCTAATAACGGCTGCCTAGGAGACTAGATATGAAGGGGCAGATTGTTCCATAAATTAGGGGCCGCAGATGAAAAAGCATGATCCCCCAAAGTCTTTTTCAGTACTGGGATACTTTAAGAAAAGTCCGCTAGCTGAACGGAGATGATAGCGCGGCTGATCTTTAATAGCAATCAGATCGGTCAAGTAACCAGGTGCATGACCATAGATAGCTTTAAAAGTAAGAAGAAGTATTTTAAATCAATACGAAATTTGATAGGAAGCCAATGTAAAGAACACAGTACTGGTGTTATGTGGCTGCACCGAGGAACATTAGATATAAGCCGAGCAGCTGCATTCTGCAAGCGTTGCAATTTAAATGGATGAACAGAGGGTAAACCAAATAGAAGGCTGTTGCAGTAGTCAATACAACCTATGATAAGAGCATGGACCAAAGTGCGTGCAGATTCCTGTGAAAGATACTTTCTGATACGCCGAATATTATATAAATGGAAAAACCCAGATTTGCAAGTTTTGTGGATCTGTTCCTGGAGATTCAGATTATAATCGAACCATGTCCCTAAATTTCTTGCCACAGCGACAGGAGCAACGTCAATGCTTCCTATGGTGAGGCTTTTATCCTGTTGGATAAGCAGTTCTCAAATTTTGCTTACCCAGAGCAGTTGAACGCTTGTCTTAGCATACTTTTTTGTAATGATTGAATCAGTGGGGCAATTGCCTGGGCCCTGGTCCTTGATCAAGTGGGAATGAAAAGTTATTTGCGGTTGCCCAAGAGAAAATTTTTTAATTGTCCTGGACAACCTGACCGTATAAGTCCTGCTTATGAATTAGAAACTTTGTTTTCTGAATGTTATACAAGGCTAACAAGGTAAATAAGTGCCCTAGTCAGCCACACCTTTGTTATTGTTTACATGCAAGAGTTCCAGTATTATATTTTAAGCAGAGCGTGTCAAAGCAAAAGCGATCACCGAGAAACTTGCTGTAGGTAGGCTTAACATGTCCAGTAACATAACCTGCAGGAATACAATAAGATTACACTCATTATACAATTTCAATTATTTTGATAGCCTCAAAAATAGTTATCTTGTTTAATTTACAATTTACAGGTACCTCCGTGAATGTGACTTTGGGAGAATTAAATTTTGGATCGCAAGTGGAATGATGCAGATCTTGAGAGAAAACAATTGTGGCTTGACAATAGCTGCCTCCACTGTGCGTTATCGCAGATCACTGGAACTTTTTCAAAAAGTAATTCTTAAAACCAGAGTGTTGGCTTGGGATGAAGGCGCGTTCTACTTAGAGCAGAGATTTACTACAGAGGATGGCTTTATTTATGCCATTGTCTTAACAAAAAATAAAGTAATTCAAGCAAATAAAAAGGAAAGATTTGTTTCACCAGATGAACTGGTACAGCTACTGACGGGATGGAATGTACAGAGTCCTACCCTGCCAAATGATTTACATCTCTGGATACAGTACAACAGTGCGTCAAGTGCAATGTTGAAAAATGCTTTGTGAACATCCCCATGAGTGGTCATGTGATTGATATTTATAAGATGAACATAAATTTGCCAGTAGATGCATACAAACATTGTTATATTGAAAGGCCAAGAAAAAATATTAAAATATTAAATATAAATTTTAATTATCCACCAATTGTTCAAATTTCCTTTGTAAATTAGATTGCTTCAGTTTTCATATTTTGGAGCCTTCTTTTATAAATTTTTAAATCCAAAACCTTGCAGGAGGAAATTGAAAATTGGAATTGAGCCTGGAAGGGAAACTCAAAATGTAAAAGGTCTAAATTTAAGAAGCGGAGAGATGAACTGTGACAATCTTATTCAATGTAGCTGGCCTGGAGGTTTTACTGTGCAAATTATCACATAGGCAACAATTAGACTACGAGCCGGAGTTTTCTATGAGCAAATAGTCAACAAGGCACAGCTGAGTTGACTGTTCCTCTTAGAAAATGAGGACAAGTAGTCTGGTTGTTTTTATTAGTAGAAACTCGAAAGGGAATGCCTCCCAAAAATTACCATTTGATGTGGTTTAAGCACAAAATAAAGAAAAATTTTGCCTTCTTAGTTCTACGAGCAATGCGTGCGCAATCGTTTCTATTGGCGAATGGAAAACAGTCGGAGAAACAATCAGATTGACGGATTTCCAATAGAAAACAGCCGAGTTTCTACATGCTAAGTGCACATGAAGCGCATTTTATAGCAAGAAAGCTGATCATTATGCAGCATTTTGCAATAGTTTGGAATGATGTAAAAACTTCTCTGACCCTCAAACAGTTTGAAACATACATTAGAAAGATGACCTTTAACGCATGTAACTGTTTTCTATGCAATAATTTTTCCCAATGTGTTATCATGATTTTTCTCTCCAATGTAAATAGCTTTTTCTTTTAGATATAATAGTTTATTTATTTATTGTTTTTCTTTTCCTTGTTTTTGAATTTATTTTTCAAATATTTTGTTTTAACTTGATTCATTATCTATTTAAGCTAGGGGCCTAATAAGCTCCAGTCCTGGAGTCTAAATAAAGTATGGATGTATGGATGAATCATCGTAATTTACATATATTTAACAATTATTCCACGAGCGTGCATTGGATATGAGATGGTAGATAGCCAACGAGGCACGTAGCGTAGTAGTATTGTACAAACATTGCGAAGAATGCCTTCTTTTACGCGTACACGTACCATATTTGTAGGTCAATGGTATATGAGCTCATATACCATTACCTCTAAACCAATCAAAACTCAGCAAATGCAATATGCCATAGCTAGTTTTTAATAACACTGGATATCTGTCAAGTACATTTGACAGATAACAATCGCTTCATGACCGTATATGGGCAACTAGCTAGCTTAACATGACAATTTGTTGAATAATAACAGATGATATTTGCCAAGTGATATTCTCTTGTTTTCGAAATTTATAATTTTGTGTTCACATGGCTAGTTTTCCTGAGTAAATTTTTCAATTGAATATACAAACATTCTGAACAGGCCAGCAATGTTTTAGACGCCCTCAGAAATACATTGACATTAACAAAATTTTAGAATAGGTGTCCCAAAAATGCGCTAAAAAAAGAAATGCAGCAATGTTAGTACTTGGACATAATCTGTTTCGTGAAAAAAAAAGGTTTCCTCAAGCTTCTCTCTTGGAAAGCTGTTCACTTCTCTGAGCAGATGGCTGCGGACAAAATGTGTAGTTTCATAAAATACTCAGATGTCTGACACTTTAGACTAAAGACACCCCACCCCTTTGGAAATTCTAATCAACCTTCATACATTTCTTTCAGAAACCCCACTCCTAGGAATTCCCAATTCCTTCTGTGTGTGTGTGTTATACTCAAAAATAGTGTCAATATAACAAAAAGTTATGTGGTTTCAGAAATGTATATCCATGGCTGCCATAGTGATACCCCCCCCCCCCTTGGTATGTTTTTTGGTTTAGTGGTTAACCATTCTTTCTCCTCCCCCACCCCCCGACCCTTATTACTTCCTCATCCCACCCATGTAAACCAAAGTCCACCCACTCATTTCGTATCTGCTCCGTCACGTGACGCACAGAAGGAAAAGGTGGAAGACGCACATAGATTTGGTCAAGTTGTTGTTCGAAGTTTTATATTTATGATCGATTAGTATTATCTGCAATTGCTGTCCGGGAAGGATTAAGATGTCCGGCAAGTCAACGTTTCTGAAAGTTGTATTACTTGGCGATGGCGGTGTGGGGAAATCGTCGCTGATGAACCGATTTGTAAGTGGAAAATTCGACAACCAGTCGTATCACACTATCGGAGTCGAGTTCCTAAATAAGGACGTTTCTGTCGAAGGACAATCGTACACCTTACAGATTTGGGACACAGCTGGCCAGGAAAGATTTAAAAGCTTAAGAACACCATTTTATCGGGGATCTGATTTGTGTTTACTAGTCTATGCCGTTGACGACGTCCAAAGCTTCAAGAACTTGGCAATGTGGCGGAAGGAATTTCTGTATTATGCCGACGTTCGCGAGAAGGACAACTTTCCTTTTATCCTTTTGGGAAATAAAATTGACGTTAACGAGAGGGTTGTGTCACAGGAAGAAGCACATAACTTTTGCAGGGAGATCGGTGGTGTACCTTACTTCGAAACAAGTGCAAAAGATGCCACGAATGTTGATGTTGCGTTCAATGCAGCAGTGAGAAGACTCAACGAATTGGAACAGAGCAAAGCTAAAAGTGATTTTTCTGCTACTGAGGGAGTGGATTTAGCTAAAGTTAACAAGAGAGAAACCTCAGGTTGCTGTGAATGATGGGTGACATTTAATTTTATTTAATTTTTGTACGTGTTTTGCATGGGAATATAAATATGTGCTCAGTGGAATTTTTGATACTGTCACATACATTATCTACTCAGATCTAATTCACACTGAAATGCAAGTTCATTTCAAGGGCAATTATTGCCTGGTTTCAAACCGAAAGGGACTAGGTACTAGTCTGTTCATTATGGGATTAGTAACTATTGATCTACACAGTCAGAAAAAGCACATCGAGATTTTCAAAATCCCCAAGTTTGGTGTTAATCGGGGTAGTTTTGACTGAGATACAGCCATTTAAATATGTCAAAATTACAAAGAAATTTTCGGTAATCCGGACGCAGTGTCCTGATGGCCATACATTTCTTTGTAAATTTTGACGTTTTTAACTGGCTGTATCTCGCTTAATATTGGGTCTATTAACACCAAACTTGGGGATTTTGTAAATCTCAGTGTGTTCTTTTTGACTATGTGGATCAATAGCTGCTTATCCCATAATTTGTTGACTTGTACCTTGTCCCCCTCGGTTTGAAAACAGGCAATGGCAGATGCAAGGTGTGTAGAGGGTGCCGGTACTTGGTGTCCTGTGGACAGCTTTGGGTAAACTGGTTGCATGGACATGAACATCCTCTGTAGTCAGGGATTTAGTCTGAGAGAGTGATAGCCATGTGCAGACCTTCTGTGTATCATGGCGTAACAAAGACATGATGATGCATCCTGGGAGACCCAGGGGCGAAAGTTTAAAGAAGTCGCAAGAGTGCCCCTGGGCTGCTCCACTTAAATGACTAGTTCCACAACCCATTCAAATGCTTGCCTCCCAGTGGCACTCTTGCGACTTCTTGTAAACTTTTGACCCTGGGTCTCCAAGGATGATGATGATGATGGACGTATAGTTTGATTTAGTTGACTTGATGACACCCAAGAGGGAGAGTGAGCCAAATGATTAGCTCGTACTAGAAGACTATGCACCCATCAGTGTTTAGCGACAGAGGGAGTGGGAGTCTGGTTATAGCTGGGGGATTTGATTTTGATTTATTACAATTTGCTACACAATAAAATGCAAAATGAAAGGAAGACAATGCGTTAATACAAGTTAAGTAAAAAAAATTTACACATATTATAGATCATTCCATTTGACTGTAATTATCATCCCATAGTGGGGAATTTTGACTGTTTTTGTGGACTTTCTAGCAAACCTTTGTTTAAGTTAATCTACTCTTGGCAATCCACATGTGGTACCCTGAATTAAGGCATTTGAAGAGAAAGTTCCAGTTCCATTGACTGGCATCCTTAATTAATTCACAAGCCATAAAACAATATATGATAAATTAAGTTTTTAATTTGACTTTTTTTTACTGTTAGCAGCAATCTTGAACAGAAAACAAAATGTACATCCTTCTGATAATTGTGGTTTGCAAGTGATCATGGAGTAATTCACAGTTTAACAAGTGGTCCAATTGAACTTTCTCTACTTGTGCCAGACTATTTCAGGGGAACAAGAAAGTTTAGTTATTAGTTGGTTTTCCGTGATCAGTTAGTCACAAATATAATACATATTATATTAAATAAATTGATTAATTGAAAAACTATCTATAAGTTAAATGTAGTTTATTACATCCAAAAAATGATTGACTCTGTCTTAGAAGGAAACAATGTTTATCAATATATTATATAGGTTGATGTCCTCGTAACAATACACATTATAAAATAACTGAGATACTGCACACGCTCTCATTGGTTGATAGGTGTGTTTAGATGAGAATATGTAAACACAGTCGACATTTTAGTTTTGTGTATTTTTAAGAAATATTCACCGACAACAGTCCTCAGGACTACTCTCACCCAGACGATCAAACTACATGATCGACTGTTACTCCCGGGTTTAAACCATTTACTGAATTAAGCTATCTTTGTAATTATGAAATTGCCTTCAAATCAAAGGAAACCATGAACCAATAGTTAACCAAGGTAGACAAACACCGAAGAGGAAACAATAAACAGAGATTAAACAAGGATGGCGTCAAATGAGGAGGACTAAAAAGTATTATAATTGATTAAATTTCTATCCACAGCACAGTTCCTTGAAGCAGCTGTAATTCTTCTTGGAGTGCAGGAAAGATTTTTACCCTTCCGATTTCATTTTGCATTGTTTTTTACTTTTCTGATGATAATGTTAACAACACCTCAACCTAACAGCAGTTATTCAAATAGTGGGCAATGGTATCCGTGGGATAAATCACCATCCAGTGGATAGCATAGTTTGTTTTATCAACAATTGTCCAGATGATCGGACCTAGCCAATGTCTGTGTATGATAAAGAAGACCTTGTTAACATGTAAAACATTATGTAAACTAAGACAAAACTGTGCGTTTGTTTTAGGAATATTATAATTTTATTGAGATCTATTAAAAGAAATTTCTTGAATACACACCAGTACTTAATTTATTCAGCAATGTATTTACATGGAATGCACGAAGTAAAAGAATTGAAGGGGAAATAAAGTTATTTTTTTTAAAAAAAGAAAGCTCCACAGTTGTATATTTACATTCATTATGTTCACAATTCTAGGGTAAAGCACTAATTAAAATTTACTGTTTGTGAAAAGCACTAAATTAATCAATGTTAATTTAGCACTAAAACTTACATACAAAAGTTTATAAACAATAAGTCAATTGACACTCTGAAAGGCAATGATGCTCTCCAGATAGGTCTTCTCGTTTTGCCAACAATTCAAAAGAGGATCATTCTATCTTAATCAAAAGAAACTGAAATTAAATTAACAGAAATGAAAGGTTGTTGAGCAAGGCATGAAAATAAGGGCAGAAAAGTGTCTGCCCAAATTTTACATGGCCAATGTTACTCCTGCAATTTTTTCCATTTGCCCAATGATATGCAAGGGATAAAGGAACTGCTCCAAGTCTACTGTCTCAACAAGTTTAGCCTGCGTAGCAGTCAGGGCACGAAATTAACTTTTTTATCAAGGAGCCATTTGGCTCCTAAATTTTTCAGAGTGGTCGCCAAGGCCAAAAATTTAGGAGCCAAAAATAAGATTGAAGAAAAAACACATTAATTTATACAACAATGTCAAATGGAAGGGTTTTACTAGCTTTTAAGTGTCTACACAACCACTTTATTCACTTAAAAGGGGAAAGTAATCAAACAAACGTGCCTAAGCTAGACTGAGGAACCTTCAGTTTGTAATTAAAGCTAATGCAACTTTAGTTACCTTAGTTACTACAACTACATAACAAAATAGTATCAACTTACGTATTTTGAAGAACTGTAACAATAAAATAAACAGATCCTTTTTTGCTTGTTGCTTCATTTTTAAACATACATGTATCTTATTCTAGCCGAGCTATCTGAACTATTTTAACGCTATTTTCAGTATTATCAAGCCATTGTTTAACAGACTATTTTTTTTGCAACTTGGCTTTGTAAGAATATTAATTGCAATTTCTGTTAACTTCGCGAATCTAGATCTTCTGGCACCAGTGACATTGCCATTTTGTCTGTCGGCAAACCAACGTGGCCACGGAGCGGCAAACTGCGAAGAAACTTCTTCTCATTGTCGTATTTTTTTTTCCAAACTCCGTGAGAATTCGAAAACGGCGTCCTTGGTCACGGTTGTACACGCATTCAGTGCTTCAAATAACTCTTCCCGATCCTGATCACTGTCGCTCATTTTAAATTTAAATGAAGCAAAATGAGAGCACGTGGAAAGAGTTTACACGGTCGGAAAACTACGGAATGTTATGAGCCCGCAATATGTGTTGTTAGCAAAAGGGACATTTCACTTAAAAATATACAACGTACTATTTGGAAAATCCAAGATGGCGGATGTTGACAAGTTCGGTTCGTAGCATTCGTGACGATTTTGCTTAACAGCAGACATCATTCGTGTCGATTCATTTACTTTAAAGCTTTATTTAGTTGGAAAAACCATCAAGGTAAGATATAAAACACCCAAAGAATTCTGGTGGCCAACTTGGCGACTAACTTTTGAATCTTAGTCGCCAGCACGAAAATTTTAGTCGCATTGGCGCCTGTATTAGGCGCAATTTCGTGCCCTGGCAGTCAATTCCTTTCCAAGTGTGCAGTGCGTTTGAACGAAAGAACAAATGCATGAAAAGCGGAGAAGCGAGCCTGGGGTGAAGCAAAAGAATGGGGAAAAGGGGGGAGGGGGTCAGGGATGAAGGAATCGCGATTCCTCCTTTCCCCACCCCCTCCTCGGTGCTCTTTTTTTCACGCGTTCCTTTTCGCTCGGTAAAAGGAGGAATCACTTTTATTAGTGCTTTTCACTTATATCGACTTCATTCTTTATTACTAATATTATTTAACAGTACTAGTTTTGACCAAATACACATAGGATCAATGTTCAGTTGGCAGGTAAAAAATTATTGCATTGACATGTTCTTACTAACAGTGTTATCACAGTGTCACGTGAGTGACTTACTATAAAGCTCATAAAACTGAAATATTTGAAATATTTAAAGGAGCTACGTCATGATAATTATAATAATTTATCTTTTGCAACAAACCAAATAACCATTAAAACTTAGTAAACCTAAAACTAATAGCTTACAAAGGAAGAAAAACACCAAAGAAATAACAATAAAGCAAAAAGGAACAAAGATGGTTGAGGATGGAGAAGACTGAGATGGATTACAAATGACAATTTTGAAAAATTTAGGCTAAATTTTTCAAAGGCATGAATGGTGACGTAGCTCCTTCAAGGGCACCTTTACTAAACTGGCTGTGCATTTTAGCATGAATAAACAATCTCTCTTTCCGTTTCTAATTCTTCCCCCTTCAGTATAATTATAACAAACCAAGTGTATGTTAGCTCGAACAGATAGAAAAGATTCAAAACTAACACTAATAGCTATAGTATTAATAATTACCCAAAAAGAAAACCGCTTTTATAAGTTTATGAAGTTGCAGCCTTTACAAAAAATAATATTTTATTGACCAACATTGTGGCCAGTCAGGAATAACCACCATACCCATTCCTGGGGGGGTGGGGCTCCAAAGCTATATTTCAGAAAAGTAGGAAGCCAAATTGGAATTTCCAGAGGGGTAGGGGTGGGATTTCAAACCTAAAAACCTTCCACGGGAGGGGTGTAAACATTTTTCTGAACAGCGTAGTACACACAATTGGTGTCAAATCAAACACCAGAAACACAATTGCACACAACAGAAAGAAGGATTTGCCCAATTCTGTATTAAAAAGCTATTTGCACAAAACCAAAATAAATGGCAAGTAAAAATGCAAAGTGATTATGACACATTTATACTTTGAGATTTATTAAACAGCGCTTTCTTTTCTTGAATTTCATGTAATAAGGTGGAACAAAGAACCCATTTTGTCGGTCTTGTGAAGTACAAATATTGTGAGATATACAGTACTCATTCCACACATTATTTGTACTCCACTCTACAGCACTGGATAACAAAAGTGAAGTGTCATACTGTGATTTACTGTACTGTTTATGACAATCCCACAAAATAATTATTCGAACATTGACTACACTCTAAATCCCTTAGCAGTCCTATAAATCACATATTAATTAAGCTGTAAATGCATACATGTACAATTTGTAACTAATGAAAAGCAATTATTGTTGGACGATTTTGCAGACAGGAAAATATATTGTTAGTATAAATGTGATCATGAAAATAAGTGTTGACCACAAAACCATGATTATAAAAGCGGGGCTACATTTGTCATAATAAATTACTGTAAAAAAGAGAAAATATTTAGCATTGTTAACAATACTATTATTGATACTATCACAATCACTAGAGTGGGAAGATGCTGTTGCTAAAAATCGTCTTGCGCTGCAACAATCTCAACCAGATGAATTAAAGACTTGTGCACTGTTTTTAATCGGAAAGCCAACAGAAAGCTTTGTGATATTCAGATACTCTTTGCTGCAAAACAGTCTGAAACCCATTAAAATTAAACAAAACCTGACTTTCTTTCAAGCGGAATACATCTTGTGAGTTTCTGACTCTGTTGGCTCAATACCGTCATCATTGTTCATACAAACTCTGGAAAAAATGGCCATGCAGCGACAGTTAAAATCACATCATCGCTGACAGGATGCTCGCAAACACGAACCATGTGAAAATTTTTTCAGATCATGTGTAAAGAATTGAACTGCTTTGGGTTCAAATTTCTAACTGCACTTTTACCACACTAGTGATTTTGATAGTATCTTACTAGCTCAGCTTTCTATGTACTGCTTAGCAATCTTGTACCACGAGTCTTTACTCCATACCAAGTCAGCTTGATGAAATGAGTAACCCTTGACAGTTCTGTTGCAGGATAGATTTGGGTATAAAAAAATAATAATAAAATTGGCCAGACATAAAACAACACAGAGCTCACTGAGCCATTCGTTTGAAAGCACACATGCACAATTCAACAAACGGTCTTCTGTTTTTGGACTTCTTTCAACGGTTGCTTGTTTCCTGACTGCTGGTGAAGGGGATCGAAGACTCTGGGTACAACATTGAATGAATGGTTATCTGTTTTGAGACATACTTTGTATCAGGCATAGAGTTAATACATGCACATACACAAGGGATATTTTTTAATTATTAATTGACCCAAAACATTTCAATTGTATAAATTGTAAGAAAATCAAAGTGAACATTTGAGGCCAGAACACACTAGGCAATAAGTCATAGCGACAGGTCTCTACGACAAGTTGCTCCATGTGTAGTGTGTCCAACTCAAGTCGTGATTTCAAATTGTATGACTGATCGCAGTCAAAATTCTGTTGCAGCGACAAAGAATTTCACAAAAATCCACCATGTCATCACACAAGGTGAATTACTGCAGCAACTCGTCCCTGTAACGTGTCACAGTGACTTGTTGCTCGGTGTGTCAAGGCCTCTGGTGTACAGCAGATAACCTCAGCCTGTAACATCTGAAGAGTTCAACTTCAAGTCAAACAATACTGCAGCAGCAACTCTGTTCACTTGTTTTCTCACGATTTCTTTGACCTGTTGAAAGTATGTGGGTTGAATAAACACCAGGTTGCAAATTTAAATGTAGTTAGTACCTCATTAAAGTGACTACTGTATGACCTTGCATGCTAAAAACGCAAACAAATGTACACCCCACAGGGTCTAGGGTCTCTTGAAGACTATTGAGAGTGGAGTTATATAGGGAAAGAGCTTATCAGAGGAAGGTATAGGTGTTATTGCAAATCATAAGTCATATGAAACTGTATGTTTAATAGTGGAAGCCGATGTTATTCTCCACAGAAACGTGATAAGAATTCAATGCGGCAAGCAGATAACTTTCAGTGTAAACACTCATTTTTTGTTCACTGTCTAGTTCTCTGGGGAAAGGTGTTTTAAAAGACCACAAAGGGATTGGGGCTTAATAAGAAGTTATAGTTATTACTTTGGGTATGGGGGTGTTTCAGCAATTCCAGTTGAAGTACAAGATTTTCACATGATTGAATGTAAGCTACAGTTGAACAAATTTGTTATTCTATTGAAACAATGACTACAACCCACTCTGGAATCCTGAACATCATTCTCCTCTTTTTAGCAGAAGGTTAAGGTGCTTGACTGTTATGAGCACCTAGGTGTCTTTGTGCAGAGGCTATATACTGCATAATTTAATGACCTTAAAGTGCACCTAACCCTAAAATATTTTTTCGCTAGAATAAACCTTTGCACCAATTTGAAACGCATTGCACCTTTTTACCAAATTCTGACTATTTATAGCATTCAAAAGTTATGATAAACTGTGCATTATTTGTTCCAAGACGAGTCAGAAGGGGCATGGGTCTATTCCCGATTTGATGTCACAAACTGATTTGCATGCATGTTTACAAAGACTTGGTGCGATGCAAATCATTTTGTGACTCTTTCATAATGTTTGAATGCTATAAATAGCCTGAATTTGGTAAAAAGGAGAAACGAAAGGTGCAATGTGTTTCATACTGGTGCAAAGGTATATTTTAGCAAAAAAAAAATATTTTGGGGTTAGGTGCACTTTAAATATTACCTTGTGATGCTGGTTCTGGTAAGTTTTCTCTTGCTACAAGATGCATTACACTTCGTTTACCAGTCTCCAGATTAAGAGCTGAAAGACAAAAAAAAGTTTCACCAGCTATCTAGTGGAGGGGGACAGGGGGCCGGGAGTCTGGGAGAATAGAATAGGGAGAGGGAGGTGTACAGGATACAAAGGTGGTGGGAACTGGGAAAAATCAGAAACAATTTCATAAATTTGTGCAATATTTCCCATTAGCAATAAAGGGGGGGGGGGGAGGTGGGGGTAAAGAGTATGGGAAGTTCAGACCCACCTGTTTCACGCTTCCCCCCCCCCCAACTATCTACTGGCATGACAATTTGTCTTTGCCAAGTACTGTACCAATATGTGACATCACTGATTCAGTCAAGACCGTATTCTCAAATTGTTTGGTATACTAACCTCCTAAAGATACATTTCCATGTAAAAATCGACCATGATAGATAAGTTTCAATATGTTGTGTGAACTGACAGCTTCATCTCTCCAATCTAAAAATAAACAAAACACGCCGTAACATACATTTTTACATCATAACAGGAACACTTGACCTGCTTTCGTGTGTTACACACAATCAAGATTTACTCCATATTGTTCCTCAGTTTTTGCTCATGAAAGAGTTTAAAACTACTGCAAGTCATAACTTTTCCATATACATCAATTTTGCATTTAATAGTGTAAAGAACCTTTCATGAAAACAGCATGACTTGGCAACTTCATTATCTCAGAGCAATTTTTATGAATGAAGTGCAGGCTTTTAGCCAGATGGACATCTTGGTTAACTGTGGACGCCAATTTTTCAGAGAAAATTGATATCAAAATTTGATATTAATATTGTGTTGTTTTTCAACAAATTTGAAAGCCTTCAAATAACTTATTTACACTCAAAATTACAGAAATACACAATGCATCCTCAGAATGCTATGATCTCCTCTATAAGAGGTTGAGTCAGGCTTTCTAGAAAGTTTTGTACATGAAAATAATTATACAAGTATACAATCATGTGTGTACATGACTAGTATATAATACCAGGATACAAGCCTTGTAGTTTCAAGCTGAAACAGGCAGCCACTTTTGTGTCAACAGAAGGTGAAAATCCACAAGTGGCTACCTTCCAAGTTGAGAACCCTGATTATACATGTAAGCCAAATGGTGAAAAAAAAAATGAAAAGTTCTACACAATGACTGGTTTCTATGCACAGCTGACAGATAAAACATTTAAAAGTCTATTGTGTAGTTCCACAAAATCCCCCAACAGAAGTGATTGGAAATTCCTGGGGGTGGGGGTGGGAAGTTTCTTAGAGACCAAAAAAATCCACAGAAAGTATATATGAATCTTAATCAGAATTTTCACAGAGGTGGGATCTTAGAAAAAATCACTTCCATGGGGGAGGTATATAATATATTTACTACACTACATACTGCAACATTATTTTTTTGTGTAATTGCTGCTTATTCGACTAGACTTTGACTAATGTATCATCCTTTGAGTATTAATCTGTATTTTCATAAATTAAAATGAACTAACTACTAACCTTGAGGCCAGTGGTCATAAACTTGTTGTGTTATATAATATGCTGTGTCGCTTGGTGAAAATAAAAATTCATGAGTCTTGCCAGAAACTAGAATTAACCGTAGACATATCTGAAAGAAAAAAAGACCCAAGGAACTTTTCTTAGAACTTTGCAAATTCCAGCTGTATTAACAAGCCATTGACTACCTTGCAAAGAACCCAAAAGTGTAACCACCTTAAACTAATTTGACATTGTTCAGAGTTGTCAGTAGGTTTTTGAGTAGTAGGTTCCATCCAAAAAGTAGGCGGCTATTTCCATTTTATTTCTCCAATATTACGCTCAGAACTCACCTACTAACATTCGGAGTAGCCGAAGCAGTATTTGGAATAGCTGGTGAAATGCGCCGGTTGCTGGCTTATATTGACAACCCTGATTGTTTCATGTAGGTTTAATCCAATCAGACAAGATAACGACTGTATACACGAAAGAATGTAAATTAATAGACCAGTTCCAATATATTAATTAATATTCTAACACGTCGCCAAGGTTTGGGGGAATAAAACAAAAGACTTTGCATCAAAGCTTAGGGATGGATTAATAATTTCTTTTGTTTTATTCCCCCATACTTTTGGGCTCAAAAAACCCTGTTCTAATTGATTTGAAAACAAAATTATGATCACACCCCTTTCCCTCTTTTATCATTGTCAGGAAATTGGAAAAAAAGGGATGAATAGGGATGGAGAGGGGTGCAATGCGTGAGAAATAGGGTTTCAAAAGTGTTAAAATGGATAGCCTGTTCCTGGCTCTCAGATAGTGAGACACACGAAGAAAAGATACATAAGCGAGGCGAGAGGAAGAGCGAACAGGTGGAGTGAAGATGTGAGAGCCTGTAAGCATTGTTTTAAAATCCTCATTCCGCCCACTTGAAAGAGGAGACCCCAGCTTGTCAAAATGTCAGTGTTAAAATGTCGATAATTGAAGGTTTCGTATTTACTAGTTCTCTGGTTTGACATGAAAACTATTCAGATGTCAACAGGCTGACTTATGCGAGGTCTTTGGCCGGGACATATGGAACTTTCAAGAAAATTATTGCAGATACCAGCGAGGGCATCGTCATAGCAAACTGACATCAGTCCTCTGCCTGCAAAACATTTGTGACTCCTGAGAACATGTTTGAGTATGCCGTGGGGAGCCGATAATGAGAGCTGTTGACAATGCTTACACTAACAGGCTCTCGTGTCTTCACCCCACCTCTTCGCAACTATCAAAGTTTAGACCAAAGTGTGTTACAATGAAGAACTTGAGGCTATAAGTTTCAAGACGTGCCATTCCTGTGATAGCCCCTTTAATTTTACTTCAAAGTAGTGAGAAATCTCTTGATTGACTGTGAAATTAACAGAAAAGTAATTCAAATAAGCTGCACGCACAGCTTAAACAGGAAGATAAACATGGACCTTTGAGGACAATAATAATTATTGATCAGATAAATAAATTTGATAAATTTGATATTTGATAAATAAATATTACCTGAGATCAAGAAATCAATAAAATATGGCTCATTAGCCAATGGGTACTCTAGATGCTATCACAACAATGGGTAGATTTAATAACATTATTCCTTTCAGGATTCTGAAAAATTCTTTGGACTACATAGCGACTAAGACAAACAATTCAATTTCGAATCAAAAGTGTGAGCTTTCCTTTCAGTTAAATCTGAGCCTGTTTTACCACCTAATCAACAGTACACAAATTGCTTAGTAACAAAAATGTGACAATTCTTGAAGAAAACCACCAATTGTGAATTACTGTGGAAACAAATACCAAAAATAAACATGGGTATGTATAGATAAATTTCTTTGTCAACAACACTGAAACATCGTCTTCACGATTCAACAAGTCCATCGAATACAATCAATAACATTCTCCTCGTGTGTGGATAAAACGGTTGATCGCTGTTTGTTGTTTGTGGAACCATGGCAAAACATTGCAAAATCGAGATAAAGTTAATTCTCGTATAAAACTAGAAATTATACAGTCCTAGCTCGATCTAATATTTTCCACCATCATCATAATATGGCGTCAATTTAAATAAATGTTACGTTTAATGGTTCGAACGCTGTCAAAACTGCTACAACACGTATCTACCAGAAATTAGAACCGTTGTTGTGATTTTTATCAAAACCCTTCACTGCAGTCGAAAATTATTCGACAACATCGCCAAACTATACTTTCGAAAACAAGGCCACGAAATCAAGTTTCCACGGGATATTTCTTGACCAGGCCGAACAGACAAACCAAGTAAAACATTCAAACACTACATAGAACTGTTGAATATCTCGTTCCCATATTTGACCACCAGAATTTTGATTTATTATTCCTGATTAAAGAAAACCCTTTCACTGTGTTGTAATCGCTAACACTTTCCAGAGAACAGAAGCATCATTTCCTAACCTCCAATTCACGTGTGGGTATGATATTTTGACAGAGTGGGATGCTTAAAACAACTCTGTGAGCTTGGAGACAAAATTGTGTCATCAAGACTTCGTTTTATGTCCGAATGTGTTTATATTTTGTATCAAATATATGATTTTTTGTCTAATTTCACCGATCTTGGTGAAGTAAACTGTTTTCCGAGTTATCTGGCACGGTTTAGACTGTGACCACCAAAACAGCTAGCTTTCAGAACAAAAAACAGTCAGTTCTGTCCATCCGAAGTAAATTACGTTAGTTATTTTCCCAGCAGCATACCCCAAGATAGACAGAAATAGCACTAAAACCAAAATCAATGAAGATAGAGAGCTAAAAAACGCTCACCTTATCTTCTGGTATCGCTTTATGTCTTGCAGAAACACCGTCACCCATAATGGGTAACCAGTGTCAAGAATTCTTCAAAGTCACGATCAAGACAGCCCTTGAATTCGGTTAAAATTACAAGGAAATGACCTTGTTAACTTTCCGACAGAAAAGAGAGTAGCAAAAGTTGTTTTGTTTCGATTTACATGTCTTCTCTGACCATAAATCTTTACTCAGACAATGCAGGCACTTTATCGGGCAAAAAATATTCACTTCGTGTGCTGCAAGGAAGTCTGGGAAATGTGAATGACGTCAGAAATTTGATCGGCCACGAACACAATGGCTTCTTGACCCGCCGTTTTACTTGAACGCGGCGGGCATTAATTTCATCGAGAAAATAAGTTACAGGGCTTTCACTCACTTTCGTAAAGAACACTACAGGTAAGATGTGCCAAATGTTCCTTGGAAGGCAATGGAACTCTTGACATCCAGTCCCCACCCTCACTGTTTCAGACCTGCCAACTCTCACGGTTCTGCCGTGAGTCTCAGGCCCGTTCCAAACGCCGCTCCACTCATGTGCCGATCTGTATTCTAATTTTATTCTTCGATGAAAATATTATCTTCCATTGAACATAATATTAAAACACTCTGTCCTCTCTTCCCTTTTATAACAGCGCTCGTGATTGGCCCAAAGTGGAGTGGCGTGACCAGTCATGCATAAAGCTTGACAATTTTAAAGCAACAACAACAACAACAAATTTATTGGTATTCCCATATACAGATGGTACCTAAAATAACAAATAAAATTACAATAATACTAATCACATTGGACTAAATACTGAAATTACAAGTTTTTCTTATATGTAATGCTTCATATACAAAGTAACCAAAACAAACTTTCCATTTTCAGGTTTCAGCGCGGCGATGAGAAACGAAACAAAACTATTCGAGGGAATTGCTTGGGCGGAAACTATTTTTGCTGTTGTTTTGGGTAACAGCCCAATTTGTGAAATTTATAAGGTGGCATTCTCTTGCTCATCTTGGCTCGGCTTTGAAATGAAGCTTTAAATTTGCGAGAGAATTGTTTTTAGCGGTAATTCATTTATATTTCTGTTTTTATTTAGTGATATTAAATAGCTCACAATTTGCCAGGTTTGATATTTTAGAGCTTGTTTGTCGAAAAAAATGCCTTTCAAAATGTTGCCATATAATATTGCATATAGCTTGCTGAATCTTTGTATTCTTGATGCATATGATGTTCTATCGAATCTCTTTATAAACCACTGGTTTCGACACAGGTACGCCGTCTGAATCAACCGTCGCTCCAGTGTCGCACGAGAAGAGCGGCGTTTGGAACGGGCCTCACGATTTTTTGTCATTTCTCACGGTCTCACGACAAGGCTCCCAATCTCACGACTTTTGGGGAAAAATCATTCTGAAATGAAATAAATTATCTTGTTGAATAAATATGGAAAATTAACGTGGTATAAAGGAGAACACTGTTCTTACTATTTTGTACCGAACTGTTGTGGTTTTTGCTTATTCTTAGAACTTTATCTCGATGGAAAATGGGTTTGTTTAATCTTGATCATAAAAAAAATAGAATCTCACAACTTTTTGTACAATCTCCTGATTTTTTTTTCATGGGTCTCCAGATTTTCCTTTGTCATGAGTTGACAGGCCTGCTTTTTTTTATAAATAATTATTGTTCCCATACCCCCCCCCCCCATCCAACCTGGACCTACCTTTCTCCTTAAAATTAACCCTTGGGGCAAGAAGCAACTGTTGTAGAGAACTTCGTAACATCTGCAGAGGGATCAGGCTGTATAGTTGTAGCTGGAAAGGAAATGCGCTAAAAACGTGCTTCCGCTTTGATATGAAAGCTAAAAAGGGCCAATTCAGTGTCAGAGTTTGCCCCGGAATTTGCTATTTTCAGTGTACCATGAAAGAGTCATACAAACTGTTTTAATTGTCCTAGTAAGCACATGGACGATGGCGAAAATTTCACTTTTATTTCCAGCGATTTCTAGATTACGGAAACACAACTTCCAACAACCGGTCATTTTGCATCCCGGTTTCGCATGCAGTTCAATTTCCGCGTTATTTTATATTCATATTTATTAAAAACTAGCTATGGTATATTGTATTTCCTGAGTGTTGATTGGTTGAGAGGCAATAGTATATGAGCTCCTGACTCTCCTGACGTATTTTGGAAAGATTAGGCCGTTGGGCCCCCCTGAATAATAGAAACAAACCACTGACGATCGCGATTTATCTCGAAAATCATCGAATTAGTGCCTGGGCATTGCGCATAAATAAAATTATCCATTGATTGATCGATGCAGCGCAAATTAGCGATCGGTATCGCGTTGAAACCAACGCAATTTTTACTCGTACTCTAGACCGGCAGTTGACAATTCATCCTCCTCGACAAATCAATCGCGCCAGGTTCTGTGAATACAAAAATGACAAACTGATGCGATTATAGCGAAATACTGTGATCGAATCACGACCACTGATTTTTGTTCATTCATTTGGAGGGTCTCAATGGGGTAGTGGCTTTTACGGCTAACGGTTTAATTTCAAGCATTTTTACGACTAAAGGTTTAATTTCAAGCATTTTTACGACTGACGGTTATAATTTGGCCCTTTTACGGTTGACGGTTAATTTTTTCCCCTTACCGTGAACTGAAATTTTAATAATTAATTATCATTGTTTTACATTATAATATAATTATTAACTGGGAATATAATTAATAGTTAATTTCCATTGTTGGAGAGCATGGCAAAATCATTAAAAGTAAAGGGAAAATTCTCGGTTGACAAAAAATAGAAATTTATCTGGTCCACAAATTCATATCAGTCCTGTACTGGGGGACGTAGACAACTTTTCAATTTTTTCCAAAAAATGCTTAAAAAATTGTTTCCAAAAATAATTAAAATATTAAAAAATGCAAATGGCGATGGAGTTCTTTACAAGACAATTGAGCCCTTTGCGTTTATACACTTAAACCGCTAACGCTTAAATTTGAAGCTTTTCTGCAACTAACGGTTACATTTTGGCCCCTTTTACGGCTAACAGTACGTTAAGCCCCATTCATTGAGACCCTCATTTGGTGGTGTTCGATTTGTACGTATAGAATTTGCATTGTAGTCGAAGGGAGCGTTATTTTAGACTGCAGGGGCTAGAGAGCACATCTTCCCTGACGCAGGTGCACTGAAGTTTAATAAAATTAAACAAGGAAACGAGAAGAAACAAAACAAAACAACGCACAACAAAAGCCTGACATCTAAAAACTATGTGACAACTGACAGGAGGTCTGTGGCTAGTGATTCAGCCCGTCAAATCGTGAAACGTGCTTTGTGTGTAGTCCTCAGTTTAGTGAATTGATCACGCCGTCATAGAACTTCTAGGACTGTACGACACTGAATTGAAACGAACGTCATAAAACTGTCCAAGCGCGACCACAATAAACGATGATAAGTCAAAGACTACTGCAAGGCTGAAACAACGTGATATATTTTGAACAATATTTCGGCTGGCCAGACCAGCCTTCTTCAGGTTTAACAATATAATTTGGTTTTATCAACTGGGTTGATAATGTCAATTGGCCACCGTAAAGAGATTCAATTGATGACGTTTCGAGCGTTAGCCCTTCGTTACCCCTTCTTCAGGTTTAGATGACCACAATGACGTCACTAGGCCCTATTTTTCCCGTCTCTTTCTTTGCACTGACGCTTGTTTCTGTTTTTGTTTCGTGTCACTTTGTTTTCTTAGATGTTGCTAAGTTTGTTCCATTAATGGGCCAATATGTCGACCAGTACTACGTACTAGTCTTCTTCAGGGCCAGTGCTGCTATGAAAGAAAAAAACCGAAACAAATTCTCAGAAACCGTTATTTCTTTCATAGCAGCCGCTGGGCCTGAAGAACTAGTTGTACTAGTCGAAATATTGGCCCATAGCACTAGGGTCCATGCACGATTTCGCCAAACCATTTTTCTTTTATTTGTTAAAAATTGAATAAACAATTTTTATTCAACTAAACAGCATTTTCTCATTTTAAGTTAAAGAGAACAAATATTAAATAGGAACGAGGCTGTTAAAAATGCGACATTTTTTCATTTTTCCATACTTGAAATTGTCTCCGAAAAATAGAAAATACTGTAAACTTTTAAAGAGCGATTGGTGTCCTGGTGTCCTCCCCGAGAAATTTTTGAAATCTAGAGGCTCGCAAAGATATATTTTCGACATTCTCTATGAGATACTCCTTAAAAGAAGACAACCTGGATAAGAGTAAAATGACAGGTACTTTTTGTGCTACAGCAATATTTTGGATGTTTTGTAAGCTTGATACATATTTTTCAGCCTTCCACGATATATCCCGGCTTTAGTACACTAACCTGGGTTTTTACACAGGCTCCCCGTGTGTGGAAAAGATGCGCGTAACGAAGTACGTAACCACGAAAAGTTTCCGACAGGTTTCGAACAAGGTTGTAGCTTTGTAAATTCTCGTCACTAAACGAAGCAAGTAGGATACAAGCACTGGTTTCATCTGGTTAGTGCCCTATGTATTTTACGTCTTTTCTCAAATAACTACTATACTGAGCATGAATTGAATTAACGTTAACGGAAGTATTTTGTTTGCCAATAACCTCATCTCGGGGGATAATCTGTGTCAGTATTTTACTGCGATGTGATTTATTAATAAACCAGTCTCTCTCTAGTATCTCTCTCTGAATCGGACTTTCTCCGTTTACGTTTTCCTTTTTCTTTAGTGTTTACACTTTCCTTTTTTCATTATTTCTTCATACGAATCTTATACTAAAACAATAAAAATTGTCATCGTCGTAAAAAGTGGGGAGGCTGAAGCCCCCCAGCCCCCCGGCTCCACCGTCCCTGCCAGATGACGTTGTGGACGCGTACGATATCGTGTTGACTGCAGAAAAAGACGTGTGTAGTTCAACTTTATATATCGTCTATTTGATGAAACCAGAATTGCTGTTCATGTTTTGTTTTCAACTGAGTAATCTAAGTTATGCAGGACAGCTGTTTTCGGACGTTTCCCTTAGATCTTTTTGGACAGTCCTCAGTTCTTTTTGCCGAAACGATGTTGCTAAAACGTTAGAATAAGAAATGATGTTTCCATACAGTAACAAAGCAAAGCACGAAAACAGCACCGACTACAATTGCGTTACCAGATAGAGATATTAATGATAACGCACCCTTCGATTGAAAGCAAAACATGAACAGTTATTCTGGTTTTATCAAATAGACGATATACAAAGTTGAAGTATGTTACAATATGTATTACGTTACGCGTGACGTTCTACGTCACGACCTCGCTCTGGGGAATAAAGTTGTTCTTGTTTTATCCTCCATCTTGAACACGTGTTGAATCTCGAAGCTCTCTTCTTGCTTCGTTTCTCTCTCAACAATATCCTCTCGTTATTGTTACAAAGTACACACGTCTTTTATTGCAGTCAACACGATATTGTCCACAACGTCATCTGGGAGGTTCTTGTTTCTGTAGTGTATGTTACGGCGGGAGCAATGCCTCTTCACACTGCGAGGGGAAACAGTGCTCTTAGATGTTCACTAATTTGCCTGTGCGAGTATCTTTTATCCACCAATTCTTTCACAAAACCCACGGTAACAAAGGATTCTAAACGCATCATGCAATTTTAAACGTCAAACAGGACACCGTCGCTGGTGAGTCCCTACTCAAACAAACAGTCAGGTGATCATGGTATGGTGTAGCTCGGTTGCTATTATTTCCGTATTCAGATGAAAAGGTTCGGAAATTTCTGTTCCCATTGCCTTCATTTGGGCTTAAAAATTTGACAAATGAAATAAACTATAGACACAACTTCCATTTTTCCATTTTCTGATTTGACTTGAATACTGGAATTATAACAAATTTATTTGAATATATTTACTTTTCGATTTTTTCCATTTTTGAATTAAAAATGAAAAAATAGAAAAATGGAAAAATGCACTATGAATTTTCCATTTTCAATTTTTATCACTTGGCTGAAAATACCGGAAAGCTTAAAAATACAAAAAAATCGTTCTTAAAAAGTTTACAGTATTTTTTATTTTCCGGGGAAAACTCCAAACATAGAAAAATGAAAAAATGTCGCATTTTTACCAGCCTCATTCTTATTTAATATTTGTCCTCTTTAATTTAAAATGAGAAAATACTTTTTAGTTTAATAAAAAATGTTTTTTTTCCGTTATTACGAAAAAATAGAAAAATGGTTTGGCGGAATCGTGCACGGACCGTATCCCCGGTAGTGATACACAAAACACTGAAGTTTTGTATCCGGGCTTTCAAATGTTACACGGAAAACATGGCGGGTACTAGTGACAAATCTATTTTTCCGGTTCAGGTAAAAGAAGGAAGTGACAAAAACAAGGAAACGAAAAACGAAAATTGAAGATCAAATTCCGTTTTTCAATGCCTTTCGAAAACAAAAGACGACAAACGGAAATGACAATTAGAATTCTGCTGTCCAAAGTCGTGGGAAAATGAAAAACGAAACTAAAAGTTCAAATTCCATTTTCAATGTAGAAGGAAAACGGAAAACAAAAATGAATTTCGAATTCCCTTTTCCGATGGGGTAGGAAAACGAAAAACAAAACTGGGAGTTCGAATTCCGTTTTCCCAAGTCGTAGGAAAACGGTTGGCACTGAGGTACACGCAACCTCGTTCCCAGGGTCTTTTCCCTACACGCATTGTTGTCATTTTTCAATGTTGTTGAAAATGAAAAACGACTTTAGCAACCCAAATTTCATGTTTCTTTTTTCCATAAAAAATGAAAATTAAAAGTTTTTGATTTCTTTTTCCATATTTTCAGAAAAAATGAAAATGAAAATTTAACGAATTCATTTTTCAACTTTCAAGAAAAAATTAAAAATGGAAAATTTTCACGAATTCAATTTTCAATGCTTTTTTTTAGATAGTCACTTGATCGGCTCGTTATGTTCGATAGAGCGAAGAGTTGAAGTTAAACTAAACGCGCCACAACCACAAAAGCCTGTCTAAGTCTGTCAAGAACTTTTATCTAAAAAAAAAATTAAAAATGAATCGGTAAAATTTTCATTTTTATGAAAAAATGAAAAATGAATTTTGAAAGATGGGTTGCTAAAGTCGTTCTAATTTTCAACAACAATGAAAAATGAAAATGAACTAAAATTTTCATTTTTTATTTTTCAAATTCAAAGAAAATTGAATTGGCACTCGGGGACACGCATTCACATGCACAACAAGAACGGACAGTGTCCATAGTTCTTATGCTTATGTCGTTATGCTTATGCGCTAGTGTGTTTGTCGTAGTTTTAGCCTTGCAGTTTCAATTGTTTTTTTCTGCACGTTACAGTGCCGTCCGGTACGAACATCTCTGAACAGTAAATAGCTATTGTATGTCCTTCCTCGGACCCCCACCCCCACCAACCCACCTCGCCCCACCCCACCCCCGAGAAAAGGGAAGTTAAATGCTTGGTCAGCTGGGGTCAGCAGTCAGCACAGCTCCCCATCGCGATTGTGCGCATTTCAGAGGTCCCGGAAGCTGAAGTGTTATCGAAAACATGACTCATTTGGAAATACAGGGGGTTTCAAAGATGCGATCGTGATAGGCTCAAGCTTCAAGCCCCAGCAAGCCTGTAAAACCCCTTGATATACGGAAGCATGGATTTTAACATATATGCAGGTATTTAGTTTCTAATGGCTTCCGCAAAAGAAGGTATCGAAGCGGTGAAAGAATGGCTTACGACCGAGGTCAGGCTTGACAGGTATGCAGAAAAACTTCAGTCAAATGGCTTTACATCCCTGGAGCTGTGTTGCACCATCAATCAAAATGCTCTCGATCAAATGCAAATTGTGTTGCCCTATCATCGGAGACGACTTTTGATGTTTGTCGAGAGGCTTAGAGAAAAACTTGGCTTAGATTTAGCGAACGGGCAAGATGGCGACACCTCAAATATGGAATTGACAAGCCATGGTTCCGAAACAGGAAATGAACAGCAAGGCCCTCTCGTAAATCTTGATAGCGAACACTATAGCAGTGGGAGCTCGGTACCCTGTAAAGATATTACCAATGAAGACATTACTGTTCCCATACTCCCTCCCAAAACAAAATCATCTTTCAAATTACCACCCCCCATCCCACCGAGGGCAGATTTGGAAGAAACGGAGCCCTCGGATCAAAGATCCAATGTTGCAGATACTCTTGCAGAAGATTTGAAACAGGCTTCTCTTCCTGAGAAATCTGCTGAACAGCCACAACAACAGCCTGAACCTCCGCCAAAGAAGGCACCTGTGAAACCACCAAGAAGAACAATAACAAAACAATCTTCTGAAAATGCCCTAGAGAGTTTTTCAAATGCTAACACACAGACTGGCATACAAGAACAACATGAAATATCTAGTAGCAATGTCAACAACACCGCGACTGTCAATTCATCAGAAGAGAGAGAAGCCCTTGCTCAAGTTATTTCTACACCAGGGAATCCAGAGTTGCCTAAAGCTCAAGATGATATAAACAAGATAACACCAGATAAGGAGGTTGATGACAAAAGGACAAGTCCACCTATTGAACCAAAAAGACCAGCACCAAAAGCACCTGAGAGAGCACCATCTTCAAAACCAATACCAAAACCACGAAGTAGAGTCAAGTCAGAAGATGGCTTATTAGTATCTGATTTGCTATCTAAGAGCTGTAATGCCACACATGATTCTAAAGAGGACTTTGCCACTCGCTTAATTGAAAAAAGAACTCAGTCATTTTCAACACCAGGTAACAGAAGAACTGATTCTACCAGTGAGAAACCATCAACAATGCCGAGAGTGGCAACAGTGAAAAGACAGCCTCCTCCAGCACCACCTACTAGACAAATTGGTTCAAGCAGTGGCAAGGTTCCTGAGAAAAGAGGGCTTCCAAATCTGCCGATATCTGCTGCACCAGTTACAGAAAACACTAAAAACCAGCAATTATATGAGTTGGTTGGGGATTCCCAGCAAGGTAATTTTGTTAATCTTATTTTGACTAACTTTTGTTATTCCAAGTTTTGCAGTTATTTGAATGAAGCTACGTGTTAACTAGAAGAAAGCTGTTCATTGCTTTGGTGTGGCATTAGATTGTTTTAGTGTGTAATTTTTTAGTGCGTATTTTCTTTTTCTTTTTTCCCTGATTATCCTGGCCTGCCTCGATTAGCGTTGCTACCTGCGGAGCCAGGAGATTAAGACGCAATTCTCGAGTAATAAAAATATTGTTGTTTGTTGTACTGTATTAGCATATTTCATGGCATCAGTCCCCAGGCTTTCGGCACCCAACCTCCAAACTGAACTGTGCTTTATCAGCAGTGACTTTTTGGCTACCATTAGTCAACTAAATGGGCCTCTCAGGAAACACTTCAACCAGCATTACAAATGTCATACTTCTCCAGTGGGTTGTGATTGGCGGATTTCAATCCATTTTGTTTGTTTCTGTTATTCACGGCTCATTGGCTATTACCATGACCATGATTGGCAGTAAAGAAAACAACAATCATTCATTGGGTTTTGAACTTTAGAGCATGCTTAATTAGTAAATGTGATTAAATTTATGACTGTGTACTAAATGAAACAGGTATTAGTTCATGTTCCAGTTTTAGAGCTGTATGTTTTGGAGCTTCAGGCTTCTTAACACTAATTATTATCAATATACGTGGCCAAATTGAAATCCGGCCTCGTTAAAACACATGCTTTGCGGGCCACAAGTGACCATTAACGGCCCTGAAGCTGATTGGTTCACGCTCCATCATCCGATGAATTTCAAGCAATCAGGTTACGCTTAACCTTTTGATGCAGGAAAACCATTTGGCCTTATATATTGATAATAATGGTAATGGTAATGGTATCTGGAATATTGTTTATTTGCACCCTTGTAGTGTCATTTGCGACCCTTGCGCTTTGCGCTCAGGCTGCAAATGGCACTACTCGGGCGCAAATAAATAATATTCCCTCAAAAAGTTATTTTATTCCCTTATTATTGACATATCTTGAAGAATCAGAAATTGGTGGACCTTTTATGACCTTTTCCAAAGAGACCCAATGGTCAGGAAAATTGTGCTGAATGCTCTGAAAGTGATGACTGAAAACTGTTACTTAATAACTTTATGGAAAAAAGAGCATTGGGGATTTACATTGTTGCATATTTATGAATCCAAAATACTCTAAATTTTAAATTTACAGGCTTAAACAAAAAAAAAAATGAAATTATCTTGTTTACTGTTGTGTTTAATCAAATCAGGTGTACACCAAGGGGTATCTCGGCCAGCTTTAGATCAACCGCTAGTAGTGGAAGGTTTTCATGAACCAGTGTCCTCCATTTATGAAGAAGTTTGGTCTGATAAGGGTAACTACAAAAAGAATTGTGATGCATTGGAAGTTGACTATGAAAGTGATGAGTCATTGGATGGAATGGTCGACGATCTGCCAGAACTGGGAAAGGTATTAAATATTACAATGCAGTTACACCCCTCTTGGGTCAGGTTTGGATCAGTCACGAAACAACAAGATGGCTTTTTCTGATACTGTTAGAAAATACTTAAATTGTTATAATTATTGTTCTGTTTGTGAGCTTACTTACCCTTGTCTGGCTGTGTCTGATCGTGTTTTCTTGTTTCAACATGTCTTTACAGTGGAATATCGTTCATAGTTCAGGGGTTTCAAAACAAGGCGGTAGGTGCCGGAGTTCCACCGGCTACTTGACTATTATGCAGTTGGCTACTCTAGCAATCAGCTTGTGAACAAAAAGCTCGCTAATCACTTATAACAGACGCCTACTCTTCCAGTCGATTACACCTACTATAAAACATTTTGAAACCCCTGATAGTTATTCTCTGCTTATGTATAAGCTCCATAGCAATTTCAGTATTGTTAATGGTTATTTCAGCTAATTACACTGACGGACAGTTTGCTAATTATTTCTAGAATGTTTATTGTTTTACAACCAATCAGATGCAAGATGAAACTGCAAGACACAGCTGCAGCATACTGCAAGACAGCTGAAATTACCGGGGTATCATTAATTTTACCATTAACAATACTGGAATTGTTATAGTTATTCCCCTATATGAGAACTAATGCATAAGAGAATAACTATGAACAATATTTCACTGAAAGACGTTTGAATCGAACAGATGATCAGACAGCCAGATAGGGTATATCTGAGAAGTCATAACTGGATGCAGCATCTCTTTTCGTAAGGTCTTGTTTATGCATAAGCTCAGAAATACAATAATATTAAATAACAATTTCAGTATTTTGTAACAGTATTAGAAAAAGCCATCTTGATGTTTTGTGACTGACCCAAACCTTTGCAGTTATGTCTTGCGGTTTCATCTTACATCTGATTGGTTGAGAAACAACATTCCAGAAATAATTTTAGGTATTCACGGTTTTCAAGGTTTCACTGTAAACAAAACCATAAATGCCTGAACAAGACCCTGCGAAGCTGCCATTTGTCTTGATATTTTGTATGTCTGCAAGAAATTTCAATTTCATTTATTGGTTTGTATGTGATAGATTTTATGCCTAAGGTGCAAAAGTGGGTGGTTATGGTCTCTTAAGAGTTTACAGCTTTCTGGGTTTCACTGTAAATGGTAATGTAATGTTTTTATTTCTAGACAAGAGGTGATAGTGTGGACAGTGTTGAAGATGACTCCAGGGCGTCCAAAAACATTCTAAGTCCCAGGGTAAGTGTACTGTTCAGTTAGTCCTTGGTCTTCCAGTGGTATGAGTAACCTACAAAGCAATCAATTTGTACCATTCCAGTCCAATTATAGCTAGCTAGGTTAGGCACCTCATTGGCTATCTGCCTTCTCATATTTAATGCACACTCATGAAATGATTATTGTGTTCAAAAGTTGTTTGGGCACTCTTGAAACTGTTAAAAAAAATGATCAGGAATATTTTTGAATGTTCATTTCTATGTGCTTATGGTATTAGTTCATGTGAGGTGTTGTGATAATCCTTTTGGTCATACACACAGGTTCGCAAGAGTGAAGGAATCCTTTGGAAACAAGGAGGGTAAGGTTCCTCATCTAAAATGTGTAGCTAAAAAAATATCCATCCCCCCAACCAAAGGGATTGGAATTTCCTGGGGGGCTGGGAAGGCATTCTGTAAGACCAAAAAGTTTAAAGAAATGTAGCTTAATTGGAAATTCCAGAGGAGTGGGGAAGGGGGGGGGGGGTGGGGTGGGGTGTTTGAAAAAATCCCTTCCATAGAGAAGGTATGGGTATTTCCTGGGACTACAGAATGTTTACTGCTTGTTTCGATGGTCCGGATGTACACCAATTCTCTTTTGCCTTTCACAAGGGCCTGTGCTAAGATAGTGTGCAAGCAATATTGCTCAAAACAGTGTTCAGAATCATTGAAAATTCTGTAAAAAAGCAGCTTAGTTAGGCAGATAAATAGGGGCAGAGCTGGTTATAATTTACTCAGTAAAACTTCTGTTTTTAATCCAGGCAAAAGAACAATAAAGGGTGGAGAAAACGCTGGTTTGTTTTTGATGGGAAGGACTTAAGATACTTTAAAGATAAGGTAAGTTACCGGTAATAACCCTGATTTGCTTCCTCCCATTTACTTTGTACTTTAACCCCCTAGAATATAATTATACTGTCTGGCACTTAAAATTAATAAAGGGCAACAATCAGAATAAAAATTGCAAAACTAGGAGGTCAACTAGCAATAGAGTTATTTCAGTAGGATTATGGCTTAGAGTTAGAGTTAAGGACTGCCAAAATCCTGAATTCAAGATTTTGGAAGTCCTTAACTCTAACTCCATGCTCTATAAAGATAACTCTAACAGTAGCCGTACCCACAAACTAGACTGCAAGTTTGCTAACTAATCTTGACAGTATATAATCTGATTTTTTTAACTGGGATATCCAGGTTTTTGTCATTATTAGACTACCAGTAACTTACATGAGTAATTATAATATTTCTTTTCAGGATTCTTTAAATGAATCTCTTCACATAATTCCTGTCAGTCAGATAAAGGACATTGAAATTGTCAAAGATGTAAGTACACAGTCAAACAAACAAATAATTGAAACTTTATAAAGAAAATCATCAACAAGGGTTTGTGTCGTAATATATGAAATTTACAAGGTACTTGTGGAATTCTAGTTTTTAGTTAAGGTTGGCGGGAGGTCAATTTCCCATCTTCTCTGAGTTTGCAAGGAATGCTGCATCACTTCCCAAAGAGTGACAGTTATTCAATACAAACGTTGTCTATTAAACACCATCAGGTTTTTGGTTGGCATGATATATTTAAATTCAATGTTTAAACCTCTTCAGAATGTGTTATAAGGCTGTAGGAACTTGAGATTGTACTCTTAAATTAAGAAATACACTTTTAGTTAATAACACTTAGCTAGTCCCCTTTACTTTGATTCACAAGAGTTTATTTCGCAAATTTGTAGATCATAATGGATTCAGAAAATGTGACATTATGTATCTTAGGTAGCAATTACCTTTGGTGATTACTTGCTTATTGCAAACTACATGTACCTCCCTTCTTATGTTAATTTCAGGAAAAGAGAGCAGCATTCAAAGTGATAACTCCAAACAGGACATTTATTCTTGCCTCTGAAAATATCAGTGAGCTGTTTTAATTTGTGATTTCATTAATTTTAAGTTAATTGGTTTTCAATTGCATTATTAATGTTAATTTGCTCTTTTCATATATCAGCGGAAATGAATTTGTGGTCTCAAACCCTTATGGAGGCAATCATTAGCTTCAAGGTAAACGTTAAATTCTTATGCTATTTATAAAAAAAATCCAACATTTGTAACAAAGGAATTTAATGCAAAGTATTATTTTTAGCATTTTTAAATGAGTGAGCTCTGTTTGGGGAGAAATATTAGATTGGCTGTTGTTTTTAAGTGTGCAATATATGGTAATTGAATTAACCACCACTTGATATTAAATTTGAAAAGTTGAATTTTAAGCATTGGCTAGAGGGATTAATGGCTTTTCATTTCTCAACATTTAAAGAAAAAATGACTTGATAATTATGTAGTTAACTAGATAGAAGTATTCACTTACTGATATTTTCCTTTGTTCTGGTTTACGGTAAAATATGATAGTGAACATAAAATACAGGAAAATACCAGACTGAAAGATAAAATTGAACCAGAGTTAATTAACTCATTGCGTCCTATGTTTTTAGGGCAATAACAAGATGTGGAAGAGTGGGGGAGAAATGTGTGATCCAGATAAAGAGGTAAGAATGTTTGTTTGTGTTACAAATTACCATAATTGGATACACTTTATTTATTGGCTTGACTGGCAGATGAGAGAGTGTTTCTTTATGGGATACTGTCTTGACAAGTTTGTTGGACATTAGACTGCAAGGTTCAGATTTACTCCTTTTTGTTGGATTCTTGGGAAAGATAATTCACCCACACTCTGGAGTATAAATCAAAATGACGAGAAAGCTGGGCAAATTACTTAATATTTAACAATTAAAAATGCTAAATGTGGACAACCTGCATTGAGATTTACAACCTGATCTATTGGGGTAAGGGGCTCCACAGGGGCGGGGTGTAGTTAGTAGTAAAGGGGACGAGGGTAGCGGGTAGATGAAAAGGGGGCAGAAAGTGGAATTCTTTAGGAGACAGAATATGGGAGAAATAGGGCATAATGTTTGCAACATGGAGTAGTTTAGTGATATTTTGCAACAGAGATAGCATCAAGAGGTGGAAAGCATTTAACACAAGTGGCAGGAGCCATGAATAAAAGGTGCAAAATGCAGAATGTTCAGATCCCCTTGGCTTCCCATCATATTCCTGTCTGGAAGAAGTATTTCTTTCTGCTGGAAAGGATATTAGAGAGCTCTTGTCTAAACAGAAATTGTTTTACCTGTTTTTCAGGGATGGCTAAAGAAACAGGGACACAATGTTGTTGCAGATTGGAGGAAAAGGTAATGAGAGTGAATTGATAATAAGGTAAAATTGAAAAAAAAACCAGTTATTGTTGGCTTGAAGATATGAAATGTGTTCTAGTGGTACACAAAATATCAAGATGCACTTTATTGAAAAATAAGATTTGCAACATGTGATATTTTTGGTAAAAATAATGTTATACAAGCTAACTGAGCTGAGTAAAAAAATCAAAACTGAAAATTGTTCTAAAGAGAAAAACTAGGTTTTTCAAACTTTGTTCACTTCTAGATATGTCGCAATCAAAGACGACAAGATCTGTTATTATGACACATATGAGGTGTGTTTCTTTAATATGATTTATTGTATTAATATATTTAGTATAACTGGTTGGCGTTTATATTTAAAATTGCATAATTTAATATTTAATAAAAATAATTTCTTTCCACAAGGACTTTATTTATGCAACACCAATAAATTGCATTAATGCTGCACTGGCCAAAGTGAAAAGCATTGAAGGGCACAAAAACAGATTTATGGTCATTACATTCAACAAGTCTTACAGGTTAGTGTGCAAGTTGCAGTCATTGTCACCAAGTTTTCAACAATAATTGTTCTTTCCTAATTGCCATTATAGTTCTGATAGTAATGACCTTCGTTAATGTCAGATATAGCAGCCTTTGCAACTATTAGTTTGGATGCTTTGTAACTCAGTACTTTTGGGTAGCTAAAACATGTACAACATGTGGAGCAATTTATTACCATAAAATATCATAAAATAAATAATAGACCCTATGCATAAATGGCTGCCATTTCAAAATTCTTTTGTATTCATTTAAATTAGCCCTACTAACCTCGTTTTTGAGTTGGTAATTCAAAATAATTTTTACTTTTAAACGAGGTTAGTGAGGTTAATTTAAATACATACAAAAGAATTTTAAATTGGCAGCCATTTATGCATAGTGTCTATGTTTGAGGAAATTGTCACACAAGGAAATAGCCAAAATAAAGTTGGCTGCTTTATTAATGGTGTGTTACCCCTAAGGGTTGCGGGAGGCACTGTGGCCTAATGGTTAGTGCGCTGGACTCTGGATCAGACGGTCCGGGTTCGAGCCTCTAGCCGGGGCACTGCGTTGTGTTCTTGGGCAGGACACTTTACTCTCACAGTGCCTCTCTTCACCCAGGTGTATAAATGGCTACTGGTGAATTTACTGCTGGGGGGTAACCCTGCGATGGACTAGCATCCCATCCAGGGGGAGTAGAAATACTCTCTGTCGCCTCATGCTACAGAAACTGGGATAAGCTCCGGCCTGATGGGCCACTAGGCCTGACTGCAGACTTACCTTACCCCTAAGGGTTAGCAGGGGAAATGGTTTCTGTTGCCTTGTGTTACAGAAAGCCATTGTCTGACAGAAGTCCATCAAATATGTTCTTTGGTGTTAGTTTTCAGGGAGATAGTGAATTTGACGCAGCCTCTTGGATTATTGCCATTGAAACAGCTATTCAGATAGGACTTGGTGATAGAGCGGTAAGAAAAGCATATCCAAGTAAACTGAATCAGCAATCTGAATCAACAATCTGAATCAACAAGCAGTGTAGAATTTTTCATCTGGACCACTCAACTTATATTTGAACCACTGAATCCCAGAGCCCACTTTTCTCGTGGTCAGCATCAAGAACATAGACTTGGCCCACACCCGATTCTGGTTGTGACTCTCTGTTTTGAGGACCTGCGGTCATTCTGCACAGACTCAGTGTTTAATTGCTTAATCTGATTGGCTGGGAATCATGCAAAGCACTATGTGCATGCTCCAAAAATCGAGTCTGGTTAGAGTTTGCATTCTTGTTTCTGACCTGCTCCCCAGGAGAAAAGTGGGCTCTGGGAATGAGATTTTGGCCATTTGCAGCAACCTTTTCTGTATTTTTAAGAAAAATAACATATGTCTAATATTGACCAGTCTTGTTTGGCACTGGTGTAGAAATCAGGATGATTTAGTTAGTCAGTTCTTGGAGGCAGAAAATTCACTGAAAAAGATGCATGTTTACATTACTGCCGACTAGTTAGCTCAGTTGGTTGAGCACCAGACTTTTGTGTGGGAGGTCAGAGTTCGACCCCGGACTAACATTCAGGGTCTTAGAATAACTGAGGAGAAAGTGCTGCCTTTGTAATAATATCTAAACTTCTTGGATAAGGACGGTAAACCGTAGGCCCCTACTCACAGCACGTGTGGGGCGTCAAAGAATCTACACACTGTTCGAAAAGAGTAGGGGATGTAGTCCCTGGTTTTGTTGGTCTGTCACTTATTCAGTTCCTGGTGCACCTGTGAATCAAAATAACTTGGCAAATTGCGTGGCTGGCATTAGTGCCTATTATGCAGTCTGGAAAGTCCCCTACAAATTGTTGTAAAGTGCTTTAAGACTTTGTGAAATCACTATATAAATGACACATTGTTATTATTAGTAGTAGTAGTACTGAGATGTAATGGTTTCCATGTCTTAATTTGATGTTATTTCCTTTGCAGGTTCTTGAAAAAGTTTGGGAGAATCCCAGCAACCGACTCTGTGCAGACTGTGGAATGAAAGGTAACGCTCTGACCTGCACAAAAGGCCTGCTAAAAACACCTGCCATTTAAATGGCATGTAGTCACTAGGGTCTAAATCACAGCTTTAAAGTGACCTTCTACAGTGAAAGAAGATAAAAATAACACACAGAAGTATTGTTTCAATTGAATGGTTACTCTTCATTCCATCCATCCACAGATTCAAATTTACAAACTTGTCGAATCTGTAACTTATTCTAGAAACAATCAGCCTAGATTTTTGTTATTTTTAAAGTTCATTTTGAATGGTCACGAGAATCTGTTTATTTTTAGATCCGGTGTGGGCATCAGTGAACTTTTGTGTTTGTGTTTGTGCAAAGTGTATTGGTAAGTCGTAAATACATGAACCTGCACCTTCTAATCATATAAAATTGCGTGGTTTCCCTGAGCCAGTATATAGAAAAAGAAAGAGCCCTGAACTGAAATGTCAGAGTTCCCCAAGGAAGAGCTGCAAATTTTTAGGTTTTCAAAAATGGTGATCTCACTTGCATAAGAAAGCTGCTGTGATGTCACTGAAAGCTTCATGTGAACGCTAAGTTGACTCTGTTTTGATATTAAATCTTGGTTTTAAAATAACATCTCAAGTCCTTCAGTTGCTTTCTTTAATATACCTGTGATATGTAGCATCATTGCTCATTCTACATTTTGTTTCAAGATAAGTCCTCCTGCAAAGCTATACATATGAAAATTTATATGAAACTGAAAATACCTACGAAACTTCGCATGAAGACTCGTTTTGAAAAAAAGGCAAAGCATAACTTGGTTATTAATCTAAAAATTGAATTTTGTCCTTACAGGTATTCATCGGAACCTTGGGGCGCATTGTTCCCGGGCACGCTCTCTTTTAATGGATGAAAAGATATGGAACCCAGCTCTTGTGGAGGCAAGTGTCTGTTCTATCCCTACCAGGGGTCCTCTGAGTAACTTACTGATCATACATAACAAATGCTTGACCTGGTATGTTCTGGGTACCAATGTTACTCTGTGTTAGCTCGCTTTTGTAGACTTTGTTATACCATTTTATTAGAAAATTGAGGTCGAGATTTATCGCCTAGTTTTTAACAGTCATTATGGAGAGATAAACGTACCTACAAAAGCCATACCGAGTATGTCTTAATTTTACAGCTGGACTTCAAGTGGTCCAGCCTTTTCTCCTTGAAGATCACTAGAGGCAAAAACAGCAAACAAGCATTCGTCTGAGTGTTCTTTTTTTGGCATTCTATTCCATCCTTTTATCATCTATCTGGACTCACACCAGCCCTTTTCTCCAATCTCTTATGTTTCTAATTTTCTCTGATGACAGCTGATGATAAAGATTGGCAATAATAAAGCCAACCAGCTTTTGGAGCACAAATTACCTGAGGATGACAAAATAACTCCAGAATCCGATGTGTAAGTACTGTGTGCAATATTGTATAGGAAATCGCTCGACCTCGAGTGAACTTTTTGAAAGTTCTCAAAATTACAAGAGCCTTTACCTCAAATTGAATAAATAGTTTTTTTTCTCAGTTACAGATTTTCTTGTCGTTTATAACTTTATGAAAGATTTATTAAAGAGGGATATATATTTGGTTGACTATTCAAAACGATTTATAAGTTCATTTTCATCATTTAATAGTTCTGTTCCCTCAGTTGTGAAAGCAAACTTGGAAATTTTAATACAAGCTTCTGCCTTGTACGTTTTTAATTTGGAGAAAAGTTTTGCGATTTGCGACGAGTCAGAAGTTGATATTTAACTTTTCTATCTACGCATGAATTTGTGGATGTTTATGTTTCATAAATCTTTAACGGCTCATCACGAAGGTATTGAAAACAAGACTCTTGTAAAAGTAAAAGCTTTTAATATGAGATAGCACGCTCAGCCCTGAGAATGTAATCTTGTATGTGGATTGCAGCTCGGCAAGACGTGAGTTTATCTATTCGAAATACTGGGAAAAGAAGTACTGCAAATATCATCGAGCATTTGGAGATGCTGACGTCTTAGGAAAGGTGAATTTTATTGTTAAGAAGTTTGTCAAGGGAAAAGCAAAATATTGCATCTGATTGCCATGGTAACAACACAAGTTTTCATTGATCAAGAAAAAGCACGAGAAGATAGTTGCAGACAGCGCTTAAAAAAAACATTTGAACGCAACATATCACAACATTGTTGCGCACGTTTGGTCACCCACAATGTTGCAACATGTTGTGTGTTGTTGGCTCAAGTTTAAAAATGGTCAAATTTTTCACGCAAGCTCTTTACAATGTTCATAAAAGCGCTATAAGAGCGTTACAAAAGCATAAAAGCGCTATAAGAGTCGCCACCAAACCTGTTCCTTCGGGCTATATTTGGACGAAAAATTCACTAACAACCTGCATAAGGGATGCAGCACATTGGCCAAACGCATAAGCGACTTTTTATTTTACCTGGAAATTGGCAGCGAAATTAATACCCAGCGCTCTTCATCTATAATTCTCTTGCCTTGTCTGCCTCTTTTCACACCTCTTTCTTCATCCACTAGAAGCAATGCCAGTGAAAAACCAAAATTTTACGACGTCAACGTCTAAATAGTTCATACTCCATATTGACCACGGCATTTATGTTAAACATTCGCAATATGTTACGTGATGTTGCATCAGATGTTGCGTGCGTTTGGCCAGGTCAGTCGCAACATGATCCAACAATGGGGGCAGTACGCAGCTCTTTACAAGGTCCCACAGTATTGGCTGGAAAAACTGATAAACAGACAACAGTAACAATGGAACCTAACCCTAAAAAAATACAGTGCTATTAAGATCCAATGAAATTAGAGGTTCTAGAGAGCTATGAACTATCTCCAACAATGTTGCGTTCAAATGTTGTGATCGTTTGGTCGGGGCTTTACACCTCACGGTATTAAACAGCGGTCAGTTGTATGGCACGTGTACAGTTTCTGCCAAAACTCTAATTATAAATTTGCGTGGGACAAAGAAAAATTTCTGAGTCCCGGAGAGGATTCGAACTCATGACCTCCCACATTACCGGTCGGGCGCTCTAACCAACTGAGCTACGAGAACTCCTGGTGAGCTAAGGAGTTCTGGGAGATATTCACCAGGTTTTTTTCGCTTGTTTTAGTTTGTCGTTTACTTTTTCTTAGCAAATTCAACTCAGTGAAAACCAGAACTGGATTAACCACTATTCGGCTCGGCCTTGAATCTTATTGGGAAAGCAATGAATGCCCTTTTCTGATTGGTTTAAGTGTATTTGACACAAATTTTCATTGAGCGCGTTCGACATGTGCGAATTGGAACGCCAATATTTCATGTTGAATGATTGGATTATCTCCTCGTCAGGAACAACTTCTATTGAATATTATTTTGTTTATTTTGTAGTTCTTACAGGAAACAGTTGTGACGGATGACATCTTGACAACTATGGAATTAATTCTCAACAAAGTGGATGTAAGCCATAAGTTTAATGCAAATGTATATTTTTATCATTAGGTTTAAAAACAGTTAATTTGTAAAAGTGTTACTTCATTCAGTTTCTGTCAAGTGTGCGAAATTAAATTTAGCTAATATATATTTCATTATTGTCGCTTTTGTAGCGTAAATCTGAATCAGGAAGAATAGTCGAGAAGTAGTGTCATTCTTTCTATTGATTGCAAATTTTATATGTTCAATCAATTCAGGTCCGGGCCAAACACATCGAAAATTAATGGGCCTATTTTGATATATGAAAATTCCAACTTGACTCTGAGTAGCCAGCGGTCAGACGTCTTCTAATTCCAGTTCCTTGCTTCACGCGCCAAAAAATAAAAGACGTCTACACACAGATATACATTCGAGGCATTAATAACTGTTCTTTTGTCTCGTTCTTCAAAGCCTCGGGGTCAAGCTAGAAAGTTGACTTGTTGACCAGTTAACCTGTTTTAAACTTATCTGCTTCCAGTTGTGTATGCGATGTAAAATGTCAGCACATATTTTACTTCTCTTGATTTCCCCGACACAATCTAAACGGCGCAGGTCACGGGTAAATTGTCGTGGGTCGCGGGTAAGTTGTTGCGTTTCAAGAAAATTATGTCGCGTGTTAGGGTTAGGGTTGGGTTACAATTATATTATCACAATTTGTTATGGGATTATTTGTTATCAGGTTAAACTAATTTTAGCAGTCACAATGAGCAATTTTAGCAATTGCACTTACGCAATTACAATTTGAAATTTGTTATGAGCTAATTATTTGTTATCAGGTTAAACTAATAAAAGTTCAATTTTTACGATAAATATTACATTTCTGGACCCACAACAATTTTCTGGACCTGCGACCCGCGTCAACTAGACACTCTCAATTTTCTTGGTTTCCCTGATATGAAATGTTTGTACCATTTTAGGTGCGTTACGTTACATCAGAGGCCGAGAGCGAAAAAACACGTAAGCTATGACATTTTTAACCTGAATAATCAAACACCTTTGTCCGTTGTGCTAAATTCTTTCTCTGCTAAAGATTTTACAGCAAAAACATTGGACATCTGCTTTTAATTAATCTTGGACTCTTAATCGAGCAAGCGTGCTTTGTTTGGTTAAATAGCTGTGCAAGTAAACGTCGGAACTTGTTTGCTGACTCAGCAACGTCACTCAGTGTCGCATGTAATGTTTCAGCGCGTGCCTGGGCCTTCATATTAACTTTTTCACTATTGCTTTCTTTTAGCACTTGAGCTGGCTGAAGAAGCAGGACAAGCCCTTCAAGCGGTGAGTACAATATGATTATTACTTTTATGCTGTAGGTCGCACGCCATCCGGTGGGGGGGGGGGGGGGGATGGGTGGTAGTAGGAAACTGGGATAAGCCGCAAATACAAAAACCTGAAGACGTAAACAGCAAAACTACAAAGGACAACACTATTACTTACAAGATCTGTACGGCATTCCGACTAAACAACGACTGATTTGCAAACTATAAGCTTTAATACGAGACTTTGAGCGGAACAATAGACCTAACGAGATCACGTAACTGACAATAAGAGATTACATAACTCGACGCTGAAAACTAACCTGAACAGAAAAATGCTCACAAAAATTAACTACTTAATGAGAAAACCGAACTGAACGCGACGACAAATATTTTGGATTAATTATACACAAAGACAAACGACGAAATAATAAATTGTAACTCTAGCGGCTTCACTGCCACATGGAGTCAATGTTTAGTGTTTTACTTGCTGTGTCATTTTGTGCCAACAGTTCAGTCCGTTTCGGAAGAAGAACAGCACAACTTTTACCGCTTGTTGTCACCAAACTATAAATGAATATAAATCAATACTTTATCCCTAGAATGAGCGACAGTTTTTTTGCAAAATGTGACCTTTGAAGGTCTACTGTAACCAAATGTTGCCAGGGTTTTCAGGTTGCCAATGTCACTCCTTTCTCTTTGCATGGTACTTAATGCTTTCTAGTCAAAATGTTTTTCTTAGAACTTGTACTGTTTTTGCCTATACAACTGTCTTTCTTGTCCTTTAGGAACTGCTTCGGCAGAATGGAATGATTGAAGGAAGTTAGTATCCAGTTGTTTTTACTTCCATTTCTCCGATTTGAAATAATTAGCGAGTTGTATCGGGGAAACACATTTAACGCATTTTTCTTTGCCTTTAAGGTAAACTTGATCAGAATTCCACTGACGGCAGTGAGGTAAAGATAGTGTTTTGGACATCAATAAAATTTTTTGATCTTTCAAACTATGCGATTGAAAACACACTGAAATGAAAGATGTAGAAAGCTGATGTTCGTAAATTAACAAGTTTCAGAAAAAATTTGAATCTTTTGAGTCTGTTTTAAGTGACAGGTGTGTTTTTATTAGCTGTAAATTTATGTTTGAAATTGTTCTTGACAGGCTTCACAAAGCGTGACCGTTGATATAGTTTATGAAAGGGAAGGATTCCTGTACAAAAAGGAAGGGGTAAGTAACATTACTAGCATTCACGCGGTCAAATTCAGTGCACCTACATGTAAGCGTGCACCATAATCCACTGGTTACAACAAGCGCTCTCATTGGCCACTTAGAGGTCACATGAGACCTAACAATAAAACCGTTTCCCGCCAAAAGTCTGTGAGCGGACAGACAACCTTACAAAATCTATGACGTGAGTGGGCAACAGTGCATAGTTGCCCGTGAGTGTTGACCGACGACAGCCGTTGCTCAGTTCGTTCTACGTAAATTTTCTAAAGGCTTGTTTGGTTTTGCTACATAACCAAATCATTCAATAGCTGTAATGACTGTTTGTTTACAGTAATCAATTATACTTTCAAAGCTCCAGGGTTGTGGTAGAAAAGAAATAACACGCAAGCCAAAGAACAGAGTATTTGTGTTAGAAGCTTTACTGAATTCCTTTCGTTTAGAATGAGAGTAAATTTGCAAGGACCACCGCGACAAAACAGAAGAACTGGATCCGCTACTCTAAAAATAAGTGAAGTATGAACGAAGAAAAAAGGCTGCTTGAACAGTATGGCAAATGTATACATTTCTCAGTAGTATGCAGCCGAAACGTCGCGGTCCACATCACAAGTGACTAAATCGTGAGACAAACGATAACGCCTTCATTACATACTGTTTAATCAACCTTATTTTTTTCTTCGCTTTTTTTTAGAACTGGAGGAAAAGGTGGTTTATGTTGAAAGACAGACACCTGAAGTACGCCAGAGGGGTGAGAAAAAGTTATTATTCCTAAATGCAATACATAGTAGTGGTCTAAAAACCCGTTATTATTCCCTAAGGTGACTTGAAGTATAAATTGATTTGAATTTACCGTACTTACCGCTGACTGATTTGTTTGCAGCCTCATGAGAAGGACGATCTTGTTACAATTGATCTCCGAACTGTGACGTCACTGGTGAAGTGTCCCAAGGGAGAGCTGTTACAGCTGGATATTGTAACCGTTGATAAGTAAGAAATCTTACCGGTTACTGTTAAGGAACTCTCAATCGAGTTCTTCTCACTGATTTTTTGCATGTTTAGAACGCACAGTCTAAAAGCTGACACAGAGGAAGAACTGGAGGTCTGGTACTTAACTCTGAGAAGCAAACAGGTAGAGGACTGGTGCTGTTCATGCCTTCACTTAAGTCAAACCTAATGTTATTTTCCGCGTAACTTTGCATATAGAGGCGCAGTCTTCAAGAGTTTGAAAAGTTCGGGTTTCCTTTTTCCTGTATAAAATAAAATTGAAATGAAAGAAGGGGAAATTGTTTTCTCTACGCGAGAAATAAGCGGGAGGTTGAAATGATCTTGCCAATCTGAGAACCGCGCTTCAAAATTGAAAACGCAAACGGCCACATACAAATTACGTCTAAAATTTGAATTACGGTTTCCTGTTTGGACGATGTGAACTCAACTTGTTTCTAATTTCTCGCCGGCTGACTGCTCGTCAACGGAAATTACCGTCCACCTCTTTGACGCCGGAATGGCATAAGTTCGGTTTGACACGATAAATGAAATCTGTATCTTGCCCAAAGTCAAACGGAACTTGGCAAATTGCTCAACGAGCAAATTTCAATGGAATTTGAAGTGATTTGCAATTTGTTAGAGCAAACTTCTGATCAGTATTGCAACGTTGTAAAGATGCGTGGAAAAGAGCGTTCGGTTTTACGGTTTAAGTACATTGCTTATGTTGAAAGAAAGTTTGTACTCATTTAGTTGCAAATGTTTTCTCTATTAAAGGTGTTTGGTGTATCACTGAGTCAGCAAGAACTTGGCTCTGATGGTATTCCACATCTGGTGGCAAAATGCCTGCAGTTCGTAGAAACCTATGGTATGTTGCAGCATTTTTTAGGACAGCGTTCTTTATTAAGGGTTCTGTGATAATTTAATAAGCTCTATCTAATCCAGGTGGTCTTGAGATGGAAGGCGTTTACCGAGTGAATGGAGGCCAGTTGACAATGAAAAAACTGAGAACATCATTCGATCAAGGTAAACTGTTTGTTTGTGAATTAATTTTCACTGGTACTAGTTGTTCCGACCTTTTCGTGGCATCAAATTCAGTTTAGTGGTTATTAGGACATTCCATGCACGCTTATACGAAGGTTATTTCTCTTCTCAGACGCTCGGAGCGTGTTGCTAACTTTGGATGAATGCGGCGTTCATGACGTCACTGGAGTGCTGAAGCAGTATCTGCGACAACTTCCCGACCCAGTCATCCCTGGAACAATGTACAAACACTTTATTGCTGCAGGAAGTAAGTACTTTTAAAAGTATTTACCAAAATTCTGATCTCATGGGAACCAAGTCACTTTTTAATGGAGAAAACTTGTGTGTTTTGTTTGGCTTCCTGGTTCTCGACTTTTCCCGCCGTTGACGCGAAAACGAAGTATATGGGCGCGCTCTTTTTGGTCGTTGCCTTCAG
>OX393568.1:23351962-23476962 GCA_947652115.1 Blastomussa wellsi | reverse complement strand
ATGTTTCTCATTGGTTACTTTTCCTGTATCTCACAGTTTTGTTCGTATTTTTGTTGATCACTAGACTGGTAGAATGGACGATTCCTCGATAAACCAGGAATTCTCGATTGTAGGAGATATGATCCAATATTATCAGTGGCTTTTTGACGTAAGTACACTGATAAAATACAGTGGAAACCCAATTATTCAAACGCTAAGGGAAATTAAATCTGGTTCAAAGAATCGGGCAGTTCGAGAACTCGGGGGCAAAGTTATAGTTTTGAGAAATCATAGATGGAGGGGTGTGCGGGGTGGTAGAGAACGGAACAGAGCCTTCGTCTCAATTGTAACCAAGGCGAAGAGGTGGGGTGAAGACACGTCGCGTCTTCACCCCACCTCTTCGCTCGTCCGCTCACTTCGCTCGCGTATCTTTACTTCGCCTGCCCCACTATCTAAGGGCCTGGAACAGGCTAGAGAGAGAAATAAAAACCAGCAACTACCTATCTTTTCAGTTTTTTAAGAATCCTTTGATTTTGTAGCAACAACAATGTTAATTTGCTTGCGTTTTCTATTTTTTTAGGTGGGTCATGAAGAAGTCGAAAAAGACAGGGTACCAGTGGATATTTTTATTAAGTTCTCTCTTTGTTTTCCGGATTTCTTATTTGTTAGGCATTACATTAGTTTTGCTAATTCATATTTCATGTTCATTTAGATCATCAAAGATGCCACGCAAAAGATAGTAGAACTGATGGAACTCAAGGTACAGTGTGTGTTACACTCGCATTCAAATTTCAAATTAAACCACTTTTTCGCTGTTGCAAACTTTCCCAGTCTTTACAAAAACACAACGTCGTGCAGACCCTTTCTCCAAGTTGACTCTTCTTTACTTTTGCAGGAAAAATCACAACAAAGTTCCGGTGGAGAATTCACTTTGGATATTTATGTCAAAGAAAAGAACGATAGCCCTTGTCGACCAAAGGTAATTTCTCCTTAAATCATCTGTACATTTCGGAAGCTGGCAGATGATGACAAGAAAAATAGTAATAAACAGGGGACCATTGTCCTGCCATTGCAAGAAATGTATGGGAATAATTAAGGAGAAGTGCTAGCTTGGACTAAAATGTACTATTAAACTTTTCAGGTTTCCTCAGAGATGACGGCGGGGAAGCTTTGTGCTGAGATTGTCGCACAGAAGGCACTATCACGTGACACGGACTGGGTTCTCTTTGAAGTTATCGAAAACGGCGCATTGGGTGAGTTTAGCCTCTCATGTCATTCAGTTCATCGAAGTGTATGTAGCACATACTGAGCTGGACCAACTGAAAATCGAGCAAACAATAGACCATAGTGTGATAGCGATGAAGAGGTATGCAAAATATATGTTGTAATGATTGTTAGACTGTTTACAGATACTATTTTTCCATGTCTTTGTCCAAATCGTACCCATGGGAAGACATCGAAGTTATAGCTCTGTTTGGATTTTAGTTTTCCTTGGGATGCTTGTACGTCAGTCTTAGTTTAAATATTTTCTTTTCCTTTTCCGTATCTTTATCAGAACGCGCATTCCAAGTCAGAGAGAAAGTCATGGCCGCGGCAAACTGGGGGAGTGGTAACTACCTGATTGTCAAAGAGAATTACATCGCAGAACAGATCGCCCCATATGTAAATATTCCACTCTGGATTTCCGTATTTTCTTTTCATTTCTGTTTTAAGTAATAAGTTAGATGCGAAAGCATTGTTTAGTTCTTTAACTAAGAACTCTTAGAACTCAAACAAAGGAAAGACAACATTGCTCTAAAAAAATAGGTTTGCAAACTTTCTAATTTGTTCATATTGTCACCCATTTCCATCCTCGCAATCGTTAGTCGTCCTCGCTTCAAAACGTATTCCTGTCATTTGTCGAGTACTGTACTGCAAATTCACGGCGGTTAACACACGCGCCTCAACCTATTGTCTCTCAAAGTCGCTTGATAAAGTTACCGTTTTATAAATCTTTATTTCCCCTCGTCCCAGGTCGGCTCGTTGTTGTCAATTGAGGGCACGTTGCACATCCGGGATCCTAAAAGCAAGAGCTGGAAACAGAGTCACGTGTGCTTGAAGAATGGTTACATGTCGATCAATAAAGAACGTGGGGTAAAGCACTTTGCTATATAGCAATTATCAAATGCTACATTTAGGCCCCTGAGACTAGTCCTTTTGTAGTACTTTGGACAACAGATTTTTAGACCATTATGTTGTGTTCTTAGGCAAGTCCCTACACTCCTGAAATGCATTTCTCTACCCAGGAGCATGGATTTTCATTTGTTAATTGCTCAGGGGGTGGGGATAGCCTGTAATGAATTAGCATCCCATCAGTCGGGGGAGGGGAAGGGGGTACCAATGCGTCCCGTCGTTCTGTGGAAACCGGAGAAATCATTTTCTCACTTTCTTTGAGTTAGGCTGTTCCAAAGGTATTAGGTAAATGTTTGTTAGAAATAAATCCACACGCCTGCATTTAATTAACCATGACGACTTTAACAGATAAGTAAATGAAGCTACGTTATGAGGTCTTTCCTTCCAGTAAATTAAGGCGGTTTTGTACCATCGCATAAACAACTTTGTAATTTCCAGACACTGTTTCGCCTTGGGTTCTTAGTCTTCTCATTTACCATAGTGCGTTTTACACGCATTTGCTCATATGGGGCAACGTTATATTTTTCCAGTCCATTTTTAAAGCCATCAAGTCGGACAAATCTGATTCTGAACAGTGGCCGCTGCATAAACTGACCCTGTACGTGGGCGTACCAGCCGAGAAAGCTACCAAAGGAGTGGATACCAGGTAAGCAGATCGTTTGGTGTAATTCTCCCTACTAACGTTCATACTTTCCTTTTAATATGAGTTCTGAGAATCTGGTGGTTCATCAACACAATATCCCCCAGTTGACGAGTCTCTTTATTCTCATTACTTGTCTACTTGACAATGCATTGATATTGTAAGGAGAAGTTAGATTTTGATCACTCTTGACAATTGAAGGAATAATTCTGCTGTTTAGTCACGTGTAGTTCTCTTGCTCTCGGTAGCTGTGGATTTACCGTTGTCGTGAAAACAGACCAAGAAGATATCATCAGGTTGGTAGTTAATGAACGTTGACAATCATCAATTAGTCAGTATTTGTGGATCTTACCACAGAGTAAGCCAGACTTTCAGAACGTCCGAGGGAAAGATATTGACCGACCAACAGACTGTCTGAAAAATAAGATTAATTGACAGAAACAATGGGAAATGTAATGTCTTAATCATATATTCTGTTTTGCCTTGCTCTCTTTTTTATGTCAGTTTTCACTGAAATAAATCGAAGCATGTAATTTTTTTGCGCAATTTGAATGTCTGGAATTTTATAGACTTAATTGTTATTCACTTTAACATGAAATTTGCGTGAAAATTTGGCTGTAATTCTTCATAAAAGGACACAATTTCGCCATACAGTGCATAAACCGATTAGTCCAATAATTTTGCATTAAAATGTGGTTTTTGGGATTTTTGGACTTCAACTATGTGGCTAAGTCGCGAGTCAAACGCCGTACCAAATTCAACCAATTAGGCTCGTGAAGCTCGGCGTTTGACGGGGGCCTATAAGCGTAATTACACCGCTTTTGTTACCGCTGGGCGCATTAATCACGTGTTCCACCAAGTGAACACTCAAAACGTCAGTCATTTAGTTCTCAATAAAGGATATCTGAAAAATTTGACGGCTAATATTGGCTGACTTATTTGACGGTAAAAATATTGCGGTTTTGACGCTTGACGGTTAATGTTTTGGTCATTCATTTGACGGTTGACGGTTAACCCCGCGGAGACCCTCTTCAATCTGCTGTAATGTTAAATTGAGTAGTATGATTACATCTTGAATTCAGATTATTTTTCTTGTCTTAATAGGTACATGTGTGTGAAGGACAAAGCTGATAGGAATCGCTGGTTGGCAGCAATACTTAACATGAAGGTATATTAAATGATTGTTATGATTTACGTTTATTGACAGCTGGACGTCAAAATCATTTGTCTTTAGTTTTCTTCATCGACTATTGAGCGTGAAACAAGCAACTTGTAAGTGAATAAGAACGTCTAATTTTGCGATCTGAGGTTTTTGAAAACAAAAATCTGGAAACCTATCAAAGTGCATTTGCTTGCTGTGATATGGTAGTATCAAGTTGCTTGTCACATACTTGTGCGACTTGCTCAGATGCCACGTGCAAGATGTCGCGCCAACCAACACGGGCTAAATTTGGCTTTAAAAAGGCATTGCACATAGAGGTTTACAACTCAACATAAATTTACCAGATTTTGTGACAAAAACGCAGAAAAAGTTCAAAATAAAAACGTTATTAATCGACTCTGAGCCTGAGGAATGTTCTTAATACGTTCTTAAATTTTGGCTTATTTCAGCCTCAACGTTCTTACAAAAAAAGGTTCTTATATATATAAAAAAGAGTGTATTGTCAAACTCGCAAACCGTGAACACCTTTAAATATATCTGGAATTTTGATTGTGTAGTGGTCGATCTAATCCAATCACAATTGAAGGGCCCTAGTCAGCCTCCGCCATTTTGGATGCCATCGAAATAAACCATTTTTGGACTGGTATTACCGAGAATTCGAATGTGGTGTGTTATGGAAATTGCATTGTGAAGCGCAATCTTACTGCATTGCTGTAAGAAATGTTTCTGGAAGCGCTTAAATTATATTTAGCAGATTTCTCGGTGATCTCTTTCGTTTTAATAACAAAGTGGTTTCTGACTACGGCCTTTCATAGGAGCTACGTCACGATATTTTGGGTTATTTTTTGCGACGAAGCAAATTGCCCTTAAAACGTAAGAAACGTAAAACTAATAGTTTACTAAGGAAGAAAAACAACAAAGAGGTGATACTAAACCAAAAAGGAACAAGGATGGTTAAGGATGGAGAAGATTGAGACGGATTACAAATGACGAATTTGAAAAATTTGGGCAAATGCACAAACCGTGACGTAGCTCTTTAAGTCCAGGACACGCGAGCAAACCTCCAAACCACAAACTAATTACCGTTGCTGTTTGCGGTTTAGTTTTCTCACACCTGATTGGCCTTTCCTTGTAACAGAATAACGTTCTATAAACATTTCTGGTGTTCACGGTATTCTGAGTTTCACAGTAAAGAAAAGAACGAAAAATGAACGGAACAAAAGAGATCAAAAGAACTAGAAAAATCAAATCACTTACTGTTATTGGCGGTTTTCCTCGTTGTCTAGGTAATTATCTTTTTGTCATCTCAAAGTGATTGGTTTTTTTGAAAAGTAGAGCCGGCATGACACGTGATTATTACCTTCCTTTTGATTGGCTAATTGTGATAACCAGGGGCTGATTGTGATTGGCCCAGCAATGCACCCAAAGCAAACGGGCAGTATAGTGGACATGACACGTAATTCTTCCCCGCTTTTTGATTGGTTAAGTTTGAGAACCAGGGACTGGTTGTCATTGGTCCAGCAATGTACCCAACGTAACGCACAGCCTTGGCACCTATGTTATTGTCTCTGAAAGACATGCTAACTGGAGCCGTGTTGTTTTATAGCATCCTGAAGGCATCTGGTCAGATCCTTCTCAGAAAGAAGCCATGGCTAGATACTCCATAGTGGGTGATCTAAAAGTAATTATTAATTTTCATTTATTGCAATCTGCTTTATTTAGTCGTCCCTTCGAGAATTACTGAGAATTTTTATTGATGTCAAGTTGATTTTATTTCTTTTATGTATTTTTTTTAGAAATCATTGTAAATTTATGACTTTTAGGATAAGTGTAAAGCGCACTTGATCATTTCATGGAAAGTTGTGCTATATAAGTTTTAATATTATTATTATTGTTATTACTATTATTAACATTATTAACGTTACTATTCGCTTGCTTATGTTTTAAGAAATCGTTTTTAATCAAGATTATGATTATTATTATTATTATTATTATCATCGAACGTGGCCTATTGCAGATTGACCATGAAAGATCTTAAATCATGCTTAAATAGACCCTTTTACCGATAGGGCGGCCATTTTGAATTCTATTGTTTCAAGTAGCTGTTATGGGATGCCCAGGGGGCAATCCGTAAAATAACGCTCTCTTCAGGCTACATGGGGTATATTTATGTACATTCCATGAATTATTTGTCGTTGAAAGTATACTAAATGATTTGTTTTGTAATTCAACAGGACACACAGGCAGACGATTTACCTTTATATCTCGGGAGACAGGTCTGTGACTTAACCCTATTATAAGATTAACGTACATTCTGGAAGCCAAAATCGTTTATCAGTGTTCGTTATTAGACTCGCTTAAAGTAGATTTTCTGTATTCCCAAAAAAATATGTCACCCATATCTAAACGTCATCCGAATGTGTTCTTGTTATCACGTTGAATCTGTTTCGCTATATTGGTGATGTTTGTGTCAGTTACTGGTCTAAAGAAATGGCCGGTTCCACGCACAACCATGTATGGCTTCCTAATGTATCGTTCTCTATCAACAGTCGGTCCACCTTAGACGAAAAGGCTCCTCAAAGCACATCATGGAAGAGCTCAAAGTTAAACAGAAGTCCTTAAGACGCTCTGTGAATAGAGACCCTCCAACGTGAAGTCCAAGAATACATTTAATGTTTTTATGAGTGTTGCTTAGTAAACAGGAAAGAAAAAAATTCCCTAAAACGAAAATCAGAATTTAGTGTAAAAAGTAGTTAAAATAGATTACAATGCAAACAATATTGCAAAAAGAGAAAGAGCCTACAGTTACTAGGATTTTGTAATGTTATGGAAATAAGTAATGGTAAAGCATTACTGTTTTTAACGAAATAAAATAACAACAATAATTAATTATAGGACAGCAAAATGGAACTGATCGGAGAAGATATAAAAACTAAAGACGAATAAAAGGTTTCTGTCTGTTTTCGCGAGATTTATCATTATTGATGCACCAAAAGATGAGTCTATCGGAAAGACGAGATAAATTAGTTGTAAGATTAACGTTGGTCTGCTCATTATGTACGCGTTGCATACCTATGTCATTTAGACGTTAACCCGTGCTGATTTGCTTTCTTGTCACTCACGATGGGTTACACTCGAATATTTCGCTTGGAATGTACTTTTTTCTCTCTTTTCTTCGTGTGAACGAGGACGACAAAATACAAAGAACATCGCTTGTTAGCAAATCGACCATTAGACCACATTTTACATTATTTACTCTATGAGAGTTGCATTTAACAGTACACGTTTTGCCTAAGGCTAGGAAACCTAATTGAAATGGGAACAATGATAATCTAATAGAGTAGGGTATGCCATTGAGAGATTTACGTTTGCCAAAAAGTGGTAGTGTCACGATTTGAGGTAATTTTACAACATTTTATTTTTTGAAAGTCTCAGTTTGTGTGTGCAAAATAGTTCAAAGTTGACTCTCCTTTACGACAAAATACCTTTCTTTGCAAGTGCTCTACCTTTTGTTGCACCAATTCATTTTGAAGATAATTTTGCGTGCTGTAAAGTGACTTAAAATCATAACGCTTGCCCATAACATGTTTTTGTAATCAAGAATATGTTGTTGTCAAGAAGTAAGCATACTATAATAAAATGTAGTAGAAGAGTATGGCAATTTTTGATGTGGTCTTTTGGCTAACATATAGTGTATTATTGGAATACAATAGATATTTTACATGCCTAGGCTTGTTAACGTAATTACCAAACTATATTTTAATGATTTGCTGTTTAAAATAGTGAGATTTTCTTTTTTTAATACCTAATGCTAGATTGTTTAGCTATATTCTTGGTCAAGGGCGTAGCCAGGGGGGTCCTGGGGTGCCCGTGATCCCCCCTTTTGAGATATTTTTTAAGTAAATAAGTGAAACACAGTGTGTAGGTTGACATGACAAACTGGTGAGCACAATGGGTGTGACCCCCCTCCCTTTGAAAAATCCGGGCTACGCCCATGTTCTTGGTTATTTTTGTACAAAACCTACAGTAAGTAAAAAGATAAAGTGAAGTAAGGATTTTGATCCTCGCAATGACTTACTTTCAGTGTGTGTTGGTGGTTTTCACTATAACGCAATTAAAAACTAAATTCGAAGCAATTTAACTACGGAAGTTAAGAATTTCAGAGAGTGTAGATGATAAATAAATAAACATTTTCTTTAAGTCTCAGGCCTGTGCGGTTTGCCGTTCGCGAGTTATTTGCCGAAACGTTCCACGCAAATTTACAAAGCTCAGTATGGAGACGCCATATTTGTGTCCTTCCGAGGGACACAAATATGGCCGCCGTGATGCCCGAGAAACCATCTGGAACTCAATTGTGCAATAATAGCGACTTCTTTGGGCTCATGAGCTATTGTACTTTCACATAAACACCATTTATTATATCCTTAATGTTGAGACTGCTGAAAATCGATAGGATAGGCTTTTTCTAAACAAAACAACTTTGCCACGGCACTCTGCTTGATGTCACATACGGCGGAAAACTCAAATATTCAAAATGCTCTGTTTTCAAAACGAAGGGCACTATCGAGCTGAAAATTTGCGAAAAGATATATTTTTAGTTCACCTTACACCTAGTGGCAACGAAAATTAAACAGGCCCAGCGAATTTTGATTTCTTAATTTTATGACGTCACATGAAAACCAAGAATTCTGTACTTGCACAATACCATAATACACCGCTTCTACCCCCCAAAAAATTCGCACAGGCATTGTTTTAGATTTCCCTTGGGACATCTTCATGTCCCAGGAGAAATTGCAAACAATGATTGTGCAAAATTTTGGGGGGGGGGGGGGTAAAAGAAGTATATTATGGGATTTGTGCAAGCAGAGAATTCTTTAAATTTTAACGAAAGTGAAATTGCAGATGATTGAACAGAAAGCAGTCTCTCCGCAAACGCTGATAAATTTAAAACCAAGCTGCAACGGAGCGTCTTGGAACAAAGTTGAAACGGTCGCATTGTACAAAATCCGCCAAGCTGGATAGCAAGCTGCGCACTGGAACAAAGAGACAAGTAGCTAGATTGGTTGAAGTTGACGAAGATGTCATGTTTTTCGGCCATCCAGATTGGTATATTTTGTTCTTAGGGTTCCCTATACCCCCTGGCAAAATGGAATCACGTAAAAAAATATTTGGCCTTTTTACGCTCCACGAATAATAACCAAGATGTTTTCACGTTCACGCGAAAACTGTTTAGACTGTTACGATCGGAAGGCGTAAAACCGCTAACACTTGATTTAAGAGTCGGCAAGATAACTGACAGAAGCTTCATCTGTTCAAAACCCAAACACAGAGCTGGAAATTACTTGAACACTCAAAGAATCAGAAATGTAAGTCACACAAAACAAGATGATTCACGAATCACGTCTGATTCAACTATTCGTTCACGTGCACGTGAAAATTTCATGAAAAATTAGACGCTTAAATCGCGTTTCACGGGAAAATAAACAGTTACAATCACGCTTCACGTAAAAAGTACAGGGGAGCCTCTTCTTTGTGGCCGCTTGTTGCAAATGGCTCATTACACGAGTTTCCAAAGACGAATCACAGCAAAGAGCATTGCAATACATCCTGAACGTTTGCGTGGTTGGTTAGCTCCCAGAAGTGGAAAAAATAGCCCGCTCAAAAGCCCAAATGCGAGCAGAACGCTGTGTTGCTTCTGTTGGAGAAGATGTGAAACTGTATCTGTTCCAACACAACCTCCGTGAAGTGACGCGGACCTGAGTTACATAATATACAGGAAAAGATAAACTTAATTACTTATATAAGCACTAGAGGACTTTTTCCGTGTTTCCGTAACCTCATCTAAACCATCTATCAACCAATAGTTTCAACAAGTTTTTTTCGCCACAGTAGCCCTGTTTGATTTTTATTTACACTAAATATAAAAGGCAAATCTTGGCAAGCAAATTATTGCATGCATGCAGCCTATAATTATGGCAGAGGAACCAAGCATTTTAAATGGTAACACTGAATAATATCCACCATCAAGGTTTCTTGAAGAGAAGAAAGATGACTTAAACACATACAAATGAAATGCTGAACAACAGTTATGAAATACATTCTGAACGTTTTGAGCTATAACAGACTGTCCACAATGAATCGAAATCTGAGTTCCACCCAAATGTTGACTGATTTAACACAGTCAAAATTGACAGTTTCTACCTTTCTGAAATCGTGCTATAACATTTGGAAATTTATGTAAAAATAACTATTAACCACCAATGACAAAATACTTACAATCCTGAAATTAATGGCATAATTGCTAAATTATGTCAGGCACTATCGTATAATTTATTATCGCTGAAGTTTAATTGACATATTTTGTTAGCTGTTTTTGTCAATGTACCATCGAGTACACCCCGGTTGTGTGGATTGGAGGAAGGAATCTTTCGCCTGAATCTGCAAGTTGGTTAACTTGTATTTCTGTGTATTTAGCTGGTTTGCTGCCTTCAGCGTCCTTATCTGAAAGGTAAAGAGAATATGTTTTAACTTAGTTCTAGAAAAACAGGTTTTCATTATGTTTTCACGTAGGAGTACCCTGCGTACCAGAGGTTTTCTCGCGGCATGGGGGAAATTTCGCTGCGTTTTACCTACATCTTCCTTCTCATGCGAAAGGAGCTCATTTTCAAATGAATAGTTTTGCACTTAGACTCGTTTTGAAACAGAGGGAAAAGGGAACTCAGAAATGGCCTATTTATTTGAAACGAGGCAGATAAGAACTCCCATGTAGCCTGGTACTGTTACCCGGGTCCCATCTATTGATTTCCCCAATTTTAACACAGTTTGTAAATCTGAACCTTGCAGATTCTACTTTGAACCCTTTATATCCATATGTTTTTTAAAACATACTACTCACATTATTGATTATCCAGCTATTTTTGTGAGTTCAAAAAGTCCAAATTAATCAGGCATGAAAAAAGCAATCCTTTCACACATTTTTAGATTGAAATGAAAAAGACCTACAGGCCCCGGTTGTTCAAAAGGTGGATAACGCTATCCACCGGATAAATCACTATCCAGTGGTTAAGTGTTGGCAAAACAAACTGCTCTATCCACTGGATAGTGATTTATCCAGTGGATAGCATTATCCATTCTTTGAACAACCGGGGCCAGGACTAATAGGAAGCGACTTAGACGCAGACAAGGCTGAGCGGAATAATTCATTTCGTACCTGTGTATCGTAGTGATGATGGTACTAACAATTACTTACAGGTAATACAGATCTGTTTCAAATCTACTAACCATTTCGTCCTGCTCCGTCTCTTTGATTTCTTTGTAAAGATTCATTGTAGTTAGGTGGGTGGACTTTCCTGGGACATAACTGGCCTAGTGTTGGTCGAATGCCAAAACGATCTGGAATTTAAAGGACCAACAAGTTACGATAATGCCCAACAACACAGATCTACTTTGTGTCATACATTTGCTGGGTTCATTCAACAACCTTATCAATGAAATCTTGCGGACAGGAAATGATTATCAAAGCAATGATACTTTTCGTTCAAAATTAGGCTTTTGAGAACTGCACAACAGAATTATACAGTTTTCAATTGGCAAGTACCCAGTCTCCACCATCCCCTCCCCCTCCAAAAAAAATTAGCAACCTCAAATGCAACTTAATAACTTGTTATGAGAAAAAGGGAAATGATAGGTGCAACAAGGTGTAACAAAAGGATATGATATCTTTTGTGATAAGCTTTATTCTACAAACAATGTAATTGCTCTATCTTCTAGCCTGCAAAGCAGGCGGTTTTTGTGAGGGAATGCTTCGAAAACAGCTATCACGAAACAGCGGCCGCCATTTTGAGCACGCGAACACTGGGGAGAGGAAAAAGGAGAGGGGGAGGGGTAGGGTATGTGTTTATCAGTTCTTTCAACAAGATTTTCCCATTTCATCTTCTACATGTTGCTAAATCCAAACATAACCAGCCTAGATTTGTTAATTTCTGGAACTTAAAAACTTTATGTCGATTCGGATTGGGTAAAACAACATCAGTTTCTTCTACTTACGTGGATCTTCAACTCGTTCCTGTCTTCTGTGTTCCAAATGGTCATTAATGATAGCTTGAGCCTATAAAAAGAGAAAAAAAGCATTTTACATGCTCGAATACCAGGGATAAACCAGGATAGTAGAACCATGCAGTCAAGAAGGGTTAATAAATGAGGTATTAACCTGGCATAGGGGGAAACACCATATGAAAGAAATGTTTGTCAAACTCCTAAAACAGACCAATCTGGGCATGGCTTGTTTCGTTGACCCCTAAAAGACACTAAGTTCCATGCATAATCATTCTGTCAACACAGTGTTCTTCATAATTTCTTCACATGCGATGTACCCTGAATGAGAGACCTCAATGGTATTGGCATTCTGTCTTGAACGACCATAAACCATTATAACATAACTAAAGCAAAGCGCGCCCTCTGATTGGTCAATTCAGCATCTACTATTTGCCCATGGGTGTATGCTGCTGACGTGTGTGCAAATGTTTATAAAGCAAATATTTCACCGGTTGTTGGATACAGACCTTAGAAAGAGGATTTTGATCGATATTTCAGGAAACGTGATTAAACTTTATCGAGTTGCTGGTGTGCAGTCGCTTGTCATGAATGAATTTTCGCGCGCTTATTTTCTCCTGTCATGTAAGACTACACCAACATTTTTTGCGATGTACCTCAATAAAAGCAGCTCTGTTGTCCCAATGTCTCAGTGTTATGTTATAAAACAAATGGTAAACGCCATAGCATGTACTATTGAGTTACGGATGCACTTGGGAGGTTTGCTAAGCACTCAAGAAGCTAGAGTCGCACTCGGCTATCGCCTCGTGCGACTCTTACGCTTCTTTCGTGCTTAGCAACCTCCCGCGTGCACCCATAACTCAATAGTACATGCTATGGCGTTTACCATTTGTTAATTATGAAAGACTAACACCCCATTCACAACAAAACTAAAACGTGTTTTACTTATAGCTGTTTAGTTAAATGCAGCTTCATTAAGCATACTAAAAGCACAAGGTATAAATTACTTGAACCCTATGTAAAATGCAGTCTTTCAATTTTCTGTTGCTGAGTTTCATTTTGTTAGACCTGGTTTATCTAAAATTGCTTTCCTGGTGTGTATAAAATCCATCATTTTCTGCATAATTCAGGGGTTCTCAAATTTTGCGTGGTCATGGAGCCGCGAAATTCAGGAATATCCACGAAATCCCACGGAATTGACAGAAACACACAAAATACTGCGAAATTCGCTAGAAATCCTAGCAAATACATGTCGGTACAACATATTTGAAACTTATCTCGGCTATTGGTGCTGTTTACTTGCCATAAACTTGAAAATTTATCTTGAAATTTCATCACTGCCACAAGAAAAACAACCTAGCAAAACTACTAGGAGGAATGTTTGACTTCATAAATGGATTTGAACCTTTGATCATGAACAATTCTTACGTTGTAAACTGCAAAGTAACATAAGAGTGCGAGGACAGAAGCCCCGAATTAATTTTCTCATATGAGTAGTCTTGACTTATCATTTTTGTCATGCTGGTACTTGTGGAGGCAATAAAGAAGACATACCCGGTAGTTTGCACTTCTGTGTTAAACTGATTGAGGAAGAAATGCTGCCCTTACCTTTTGTCTACAAAGAATGCGATCAGGATCAGTTGACAACTCTGTATTTGCAATATTGTTTTTGATGGCCTAAAGAAATACAAGATCGTGAAATACTAGGAAATGATATTAAAATGCACATAACCGCAAAAATTATTTTTCGCTAAAATAAAGCTTTTTACCAGTTCGAAACGCATAACACCTTTCGTTTCGTATAGGTAATCACATGAGGCCAAGTACTATTAAGGATTAATTGCACGAGAGTTTTCAAAATTTTCCAAAATTGCCCGAGTCGCGAAGCGACGAGGGCAATTTGGAAAATTTTGAAAACTCAAGTGCAATTAATCCTTAATAGTACGAGGTCTCATGGGATTACTTGTTTATCAATAAAGGGCAAAATTTATACGAAGGAAAATCACGCGCGCAGTCTATTTTTATCTGGGAAGCCTGTTTAGCGCTACGGCAATTAACGGATTAGCCAATCATTAACAGGTAATCATGCCCTCTCTTGATTACTAAAAATGCCCTCGATTAAGAAAAAATGCCCTCTCTCTCAACCAATCAGCGCTCAGTAATTTTGCCCTTTATTGATAATCCTTTTTAACAAATGCTGACTATTTATAGAATTAAAAAATTACGAAAAACTGTGCACCATTTGTTGCACGACCGAGTCTGAAGGGGCATGGGTCTATTCCTGGGTTGACGTCACAAACTGATTTACATCAGTCTTTGTAAACATGCATGCAAATCAGTTTGTGACGTCAACCCAGGAATAGACCCATGCCTCTTATGACTCGGTCGTGCAACAAATGATGCTCAGTTTTTCCTACCTTTTGAATGCTATAAAAAGTTAGCATTTGGTAAAATGAAGAAAGGAAAGGTGTAATGCGTTTTGAACTGGTGCAAAGGTTTATTTTAGCGAAAAACAATTTTTGGGGTTAGGTGCACTTTAAACAAGAAATACTGTCATTATTATTTTCGCTACAGTATATACCATATATCATATGGTATATACCATAACCCTAACCCTAATCCTAACCCTAACCCTAACCCTAACCCTAACCCTAACCTAATCCCTAACCCTAAGTGTACATTGAACTAGCTCAGAAAATTAGACTTAACGAATCATCATATCTAGCAAGTCATTACCATGGATGCTGTAGATCTTGCATGAGCTGGAAGCTGTTCTTGATAGTTGCTATCAGTGAAGTTGTACTCTTCCTCTACTGGTGAACTCTTGATTCTATGTTCACAAAGCAGTAAAAATATGGGCAATAAATGAAGAAAGATAGTAAATTTTATGCTCAGTATGAAAACTATTCAATATTATTATAACAATGTATGGATCACAAGCCTGGGAAAAAGAAATATATGGAGTCACCAGGGGGAGTCAAGCCCATGTCATTCCAAACACCAGGTTGATAGCTTGTCAGACAACAGTAAAACACGTTTAATTTAATGTGAAGTATATAAGATATGATTCATATTTGAACTGTGGATGTAGATGAAAGTGAAGAATGGCAATTGGAAAGAAGAAGCCTGAAAAAAAAAATAGTGCAGTTGGTAGAGCATCGCACCGGTATCGCGGAGGTCATGCGTTTGAATCCTGTTGAAGCCCTGAATGTTTTAGGCTTCTTCTTTCCAATTGCTAAAATTGGAAATTAACTGCGATGATCATTCTTCACTTTCACGTTTAATTTACTTACTTTCTATTTGTCAACAGGAAGTAGATCTTTTCCATCAACAGAGTTGCAGCATTAGGTTTGCAGTGAATAGTACCTTCTATCACCTCTTTGGGAATGTCAAATTCATGCCGTTGAAAAAACTAACAAAAAGAATCAAGAATTGTCTTGATTAATATTATTTTTTATTGAAAATAAAATAAAACACACACACCCAATACACTAAATGCACTAAATGACCTACTTTAATGTACAGTAGTGGTGTCTGTAACTGAATGTCTAAGGAGAGGTTCCACAAGTGTAGAACTGATTTTGAAATCGTTTTGGTTTTAACAGGAAAATATATGAAAACGGGAGTACAGGCTTTCCAACATAGATGAATCTATCACGTTGTGCTAGCACACTTTATCTCAGGTTTTATAAAGACTCTCTCTACATAGACTTTTGTGGAAGTTCTTATGGGAGAACTTGGCAGTGTCGCCAACTGATTTAAAACATCTCAAAACAGTTCAATAAGATAGGTTTCTTCAACACAGAAATGGCCTGTCTTGTTATCACGGATAGCTTTAATAAAGGAAATTAAAAATCAATCAATCAATCTTTTTCTGATTTTTGTTGTACATTTCAGCTTCATTCTTACCCTTTGTAGTTGGGACCAGTTTCCTTGTCTGCTGGGCAAAGATGTCCCATTGTCATAAGAGTGCATTTCAATTTCTTGTGGATGATACCAAGAAAAGATCTCTGCCACCAAATACCCATTTGCAAAATCCCTAATGTGTAAGAAAATAAACACGGTTCAGGCGAATCAAGTGCACAAAGGGACCCGTCTCCACGCCAAAAAGAGACATCACTTCTACCTTCTGGTATTTCTAACGGGGTGAGAAAGATCCAGGCTTTGTATCCATTTCAATATTTCTCTTGGCAAGCCACTCATCCTTGTGAAAATTGTGCGTAAACTTGCAATATTCTGCCACTCTTTAGAAAACAACCGAGATCGAGAAGCAAAAGTTTCGTTTCCAAGGGAATTATTTCCCATGATTCTTGTTGGTAGTATCGCGGGCGCATCTGGTGCGCGAACAAAAGTTTTATTGGGTGGGGTGGGTAAATCTGATACAAATGAACAATTCTTCCGTTTTTGTTTTCAAAATAAAGACAAATTAATAAAGTGAAACAAGAAATACTAGGGTGATAGAATGGACTCAGACTAAAGCTTTCTTGATATTATTATTGTTTCAACCATGTCTGTTCATCACCTGACTTTCTTAACTGTTCTAAGTTTTTCCACTAGGATTAATATTAGGGGGATATGGTGGGGATTTGGCATGTCGCTGCTAAATATGAACAGCAACAACGGAAGCATTTGCATTGCATTAAACAAAGCAGCTGCTACAAACTGGACCATCAACGAATTGCAGTTGTTGTGCGAATGAACATAACGTCCTCGCTAAAAATGGACAAAAAGCCCCAAGGCACCCGGCTTTGGGCTCGCGTTCCGTGAACAATGCACTTCGCGTCTTTCGTGCGCTCAATATAAACAAAATGCAAGTCTCTCAAAAAGAGACGTCGTTGTAGACTGAGTTGCAAACCAGAAAATTTTCTACTGAATAAGGGACCTCACTGTCACGCTCATATCAACGGGTTGTGTTGAGTTTAATAGTTCACTGATTTGCTTTCAGAGTATACCAGCAGCAGTCTTTGAATACACGATTCACGCTTCTTAAAGACTTCAATCTCTGCTTCCCATACGAGTACCGGCCTGGAGTCAATTAGCTTGAATTGACAGTCAATCAATCCAAGCACGAGCTATTTACCTGCTCTGAAAGCTAGGAGGCAATTACGAATAATAAAATACTTTTGGGTAGTAAAACAAAACTGCAATACCAAATATTTACTAGCCATAGATTGGAAAATGATATTGGAAGCACGTGGCTTCTATTTTAAAAGTCACGATAAAACCATTATATTAAGGGAGTTAAAAACAACGTCTTATCCACCAGTTAGCTACCTGCTTCGCTACGAGGGTTTAAAACCTGCCACCCTGACATTTACGCTCTCTTTAAACAGCAGATTCAGCTGGACCCACTGAATTGGAACGGACAACTCGAAAAATCCTGTGGCTTTGCGAGGCTTTTACACGTGCACGCCCGTTTAATACAATTTCATATCTTTTTGCGCGCAATGCTTTCATTGGCAACCTCGGAACCACGTTGAGCGAAAATTTCACAGCCTTTTAACTTCCATTTATTAAACGCACCGTGAGCGAAAATCGTAGACAAAAGATTTAAAAGTGTTATCTTATGAATTCTGACGAGCTCATTATGAACACCGGACACGTGGTTCGCTATGGCTCACACATGTTTCGTCAGTTTGTTTATTGTTCTTGTCATTGTTTCGCCGTTGCTCAGTTTTAAGCTGTTCAATCAAGCGTGAATGCACAAAAACGCGCTGTATATCGCCAAAACAAAGGCCTTGAAAAAGACAAGCCGCAAAAGGGTCAATAGAAAACTGAAAAAAGGAATCATTTATGTAGGAATACAAAAACAAGCTATTTAACATTCTCATTATCATTTCAGATTATTAAAACCCGATCATAAGTTTAGCTATTCAGAGTTCCACGGCAACAGACGAGCCAAGCAAATATGATGTTTTCCCGCGAAACATTAAATCTCTGCAATCTTAGCCAATCACAACCCGGAAGAGAAAGTAAGCCACCTGCCAACCAATCAAAAGGCAGATTTTATAGCGCCATAACAGGTGGAAAGATTTGATCATAAATTTAACATTATTCTACCTCAGTAACAGGTTCATCGGCGATAAAAAAGTCTTTTGTAATCTCCCTGTCAGAAAGGCTCTTTGTTGGAGAGTACGTTAATTTAAAAGAGCCTTTTTCTTTTAGTTAAACCATATCTACGGCACCGGAGAGCTGCATTTCGGATTGGAGAGAAGATTTCCTAAGATATTATACGAAGAAGTTCTTCAAAGAGGTTTTTTCTCCTAAATGATTTAGGACACTAAAGCCGGAAAGGAAGGAAATAATTTGGCCTTTCTTCGCGAGAAAGAAGTGCGCATCGCAAAGACTGTGAACTGGTCATTTTCTTTGTGCTGGAGAAAAACAAACCTTGGCTCGGAATATAATCTCGCCCTTTAGCGACTAAAATCCTGAGCGATCATCGGTAGTCCCTGTCCTCCGAAAATGCCTCACAGTGGTGAAACTGGATTTAGTATGGAAATCACCTCTTATTCTCCCGTCGCCTCTGTGATTGCGATTTATTGCCTAATGACAATTGGTATAAACATTTTTGTCTGCTACTATATTTATCGCAAGAGAAGTCTTCGCACGTCCTGTACAGCGCTAATCGTGGCGAATTTGGCGGCTGTGGATATTTTGGTCTCGATCAAAGATCTGCCACTTTTAATTTCTGTGAGCACGAGTGGACGATGGTACTTCGAGGAACACTGGTGCCGAAGTTACGGTCTCACTAATGTTATCTACATCATCGTGTCGATTTCAACGCTCGTTACAATCACTACTGAACAGTATTTCCGAATGATCGATCCACAGAAAGTCCCGGGAAATGCGCCTCGCTCAATTCCACTAGGTTACATCATCGCGCACACTACTCTTTCGTACTCGCTCTCTCTCTTATGGAGCAAGTACGTGTTTATTAGCAGAAAGGCTTTCTGCGAGGTGGACTGGCCACCATCCGGCTTGAGCTTCACACTCATCACGTCTTGCATCTTTTTGATCCCAGTCTCTCTCCTGATATACAATTTCTTTGGAAGCGATTCCGAAGCGGACAAGAACTCGAACGAAAAGGCGAAGCTGGCCAAGATGGAGAACGGAGATGTCGAGGAGACCGAGGAGGACAAAGCGCATTGCCGTCTGCAGCTCGCCATCAGCATGTTTCTGATCACGTGGTCTCCGTATGTGATCGAGAGTTTTTTCACGTATTCGTCCCAGGTCCCAAACATCGTCGGCGTTGTTTGTGCCTTTGTTCCCATCGTAACCACGACTCTGATTCCGTTGTGGTACATAAAATGGAGGCGAGACGCGGACAGAATGCACCCAGTGGTGTCTTACGTTCAGAATTGTTAATTGTTAACTGACTGGCTCATTGGACACATTGATATACTTTATTAAGCCATCCAGTGCACCTTTAATGCATACGTCAGAATTTCGTGGTTTCGAAATAATTAGTTGCAAAAGTGTTGCATCTGTATTTCTCTGCTTCAGTGCAGAATGAAACAATACATTTAAGGGCCATAATCAGCCACTCCTTTGTTTTGTTTACATGCGAAAGTTTACGCGGAGCGAGTGGAAACGAAAGAGATTACTGAGAAACTTGCTCAAGGCAGTTTAAACACTTCCAGTGAAATAACTTACAGCAATGCAATCAAGATTACACGTCTCCACATAATTTCCATAACTTCGATGGCATTGAAAATGGCGGAGGCTGACTAGGGCCCTTGAAGATAATTCAAATGTTCGGGAATATATTATTGATGTTTCATGTATATATTTTATTGCTTGCCAATTGCAAATCTAAATGGATAACACATTTGCTATGTTGCATAATTTATGTTTTGAGAGGACAGACTGAACAAATCCGATTATTAGAGAAGTTAGAAATTGTTTTATGAGAATAAGAATGATCATTTAAATATAATAGTTTATAGGTTAGTATATTTTCATTTGATTCATATTCATTTTCAAGCTAGTGTACCTTCATCTTGTAAGGTGCTTTACTTCATGAAAAGACAGAACGCATTAAAAACTAATTTAACAACTTTTAGAGCTTTATTCCGTTTCTATTTTTCTTGTTTAAACTTGATCTTGATGTGTAAGGCATGGTCCAATAGTTGGTGCGGGAGGCGCTGTGGGCTGAGAGTTAATTAGCCTGTTCTAGGCTCTCAGATAGTGGGACACGCGAAGAAAAGATACGCGAGCGAAGCGAGCAGAAGAGCCTATGCTAACCTCTTCGCCCTTCCGCTCGCGTATCTTTTCTTCGCGTGCCCCACTATCTGAGAGCCTGGAGCAGGCAAAGGATTAACGCGCTTGACTTCGATCGATCGAGCGGTCTGGGTTCCAGCTGTTGCGGTGGTTATCGCGTTGTGCTTTTTTTGGACAAGACACGATGGACACAACACAACACCACACAACACCACACAACACAACACAAAACAACACAACACAACACAACACAACAACACAACATAACATAAAGCACAACAGCACAACACAACACAACACAACGCAACACACCACAACACAACACAACACACCACACCACAACACAACACAACACAACACAACACAACACAACACAACACAACAGCACAACACAACAACACAACATAACATAAAGCACAACAGCACAACACAACACACAACATAACATAAAGCACAACAGCACAACACAACACAACACAACGCAACGCAACGCAACGCAAGACACAAGACAACACAACACAACACAACACAACACACCACAACACAACACAACACAACACAAAACAACACAACACAACACAACACAACACAAAACAACACAACACGACAACACAACACAATACAACACAGCACAACACAAACGCAACGTTACGTAACGTAACGTAGGCTAACATAACATAATATAACATAATATTTATTCAAGATTGTACGAAAAAAATACCAAAAAACATCTTGAAAAGGAAAACAGGAGGTTGTCCCTATTACGTTTTCCTAAATAAAAGTTACAAACTAAAAACAGCACAAACCCTCGCATGAATTACCGTAAAATTACGAAAATAAGCCACTCCGTGTATAAGCCCCTCCGTATACAAGCCCCTCAAATCCGAAACGCAGAAATACCTCCTATAATAAGCCCCTCCGAATATAAGCCCCCCTCAATTAAACAAACCAAAGAAAACTACACATGAGGGTAGGAAATAGCAAGGGTTGACAGGCCGCACATCTAGACCGCTGTGAAAGCATTTGTTGACCTTTTAAAGTTTTGCTCTAACGAGGGTATCTTTTAAGGATTTTCCTTTCTTATAAGATATTATTGGTGGTTCTTTGAAAATTTGTCAAAGCATTGGTTGATTTTGTATAATGCGCCATTTGTTAAGTAAGGCTCCTTTAATGTGTGACACAGATGGTTGGTACTGTGTAACAAAAGGTAATATTTCTTTACTTTTTCTATTGTTTTCTTTAAGCGCTGATTCTCTTTTGGTGAATTCTATTTCCTACTGATTAACTTGTTACGAATTTCTAGCCAAAACCTCTAATATTACCAGTGTCACATTCAAAAATTTTGACACAAATTTCCCTCCAATTATAAGCCCAGCCAATTTTGAAACGCAAATTTCCCCCCTATAATAAGCCCCTCCGAATATAAGCCCCTTCCAAAAATAAGCCCCTCAAAAAGGTCCTTTGATATAAGCCCCGGGCTTAATTTCGGAATTTTACGGTATGTTCTTTTCGCTGTTTGTTAACCAGGTCAACATCCAGCTGCCCTCATAATAGATTTTGCAGTGTTCCCGTTCAGAATCTTTTGGCGGGAAACATTTTATGCTGTCGCATAATAATTGGGCAATAAGAGTGCGCGATTTGGAGGAGGGGGAAACTTATAGCTATATAATAGTTATTTAGTTTATCATACACTCGTAGTCTACGATTTCAACGTTGCAAAACGTTTCTTGTTGGCTTTTAATCAAGAGACCACCCTCATTTTATCTTGTTTTAATTTATCTCCCAAGTGTTAATCTTCGGAAAATTCCCGCAGCTCATTTTAGGGTGCCGGGGACAATCACAATGTCCTTGGCCTCTCACCGCAGGGAAAATGAATAGGTTACTTCGGAAAATACTCTTTGTTTGTCCCCAAAAATTTGCATAAGCATTGTTTCCAGTTTCTCATGGGACTACCAAAGGTCCCAAGAGGAAACAAAAACAATGCTCACGCAAATTTTGGGAACAAGCAAAGAGTATTATGGTTTTTTCTCAAGTGGTGGCGACCAAGTTTTAAGTTCATGTACCTTTCAACTTGTTACCAAGCCCTCCCCCGCGTCTTCTTATGTTCCCAGCGGCCCTTGCGGGCCGCAGTAAATATCCCAACACTTCCGATTTTCTTTCTCAAGCAGTGATATTTTTTTGGTAAAACGCTGTTGTGAATGGCGAACTTTGACGCTATTTTTGACGAAAATCTTCAAGAGGATGAACGAAGCTCGCGTGTTTCTGACGAGCACGTTCAGGTGACGCCGGAACCAGTGGTTATTCGTGGAGTTGGACACATGACAGTGTAAGTTTATCATCAAGTGTGCCTCGAAGTTCGTCTTTTACAAGTCGCTTCCTTTCGCCTATCTAATTACTTTTCATCTCAGAACACAAGGAGCTAATTGTATTTTCCTTTCGCTTGTCCCTGTGATTTCCAGGTTCGGGCTCAATAGCAAGTTCGATGCAGAATTTCAGCAAGGCCTCAGTGCAAAGGTAAAGCGAGAGGACGTGTTGAGAACACGCGTGGTCGATCGTTTTGTAGGGAACTTTAATAACCACCTTATGAATATACTATCTGTGCGGGGTTTTTGCCTTTTAATGTGTTAACTTGTCGCTTTTGACTAGTAGAAATGCTGAAGTTCAAAGCCGGCATATTTTGTAATTGACTACAAACATTTTTTTAATCCTCATTTTTGTGAATAATTACTCTTCCCATTGTCCTTTGACTTATCTTTGTTTATGTTTACGAATTCGTGGCGCGCATGCAGACTTGTGATCTTTCGTCTACTAAAGCAATAAAACATTTAATACTGTTTCTTCCGCCCTCTTTTGACTTGTACAGTATTTTAAAGATGAATTAGTCATCAGTTCTCAGGTCTATGAAATTTCTTTTCAATTCCTTTCATGAACTGCATGGTCACCAGCAAGCACAGGCATTTGTACAAAACACTCAACATAACTATTCAAACTCAGTCAAACCCAATAAATCTTAAGCAAATGATCGAAACTGTGACGCAGATGCCTTGTCTCTCATTTAGGGTGCGTTCGCTTGGGATCAGTTCAGAATAAGATTAATTGGAATAATGCGAGTAAGCGTTTGTTTGGGAGCTATTCTCATTCTGGAATAAATGGATTTCCATTACGGCTATTCTGCTCCCAGGAGTATATTCCGGAATATATTCTTATTCCGGAATATCCCAAACGAACGCGCCCTAAGTTGGCAAAGAGTTTAGCAATTAAAATGTGCCCTCTAAACAAGGGTACACTGTAGTTTAGTTTACCAGTAGGGTTCAGTCTAAAAATGGTCATTTACAGTCCTTTTGTTTCACTGTGGTGATTTCCAGTAAACGTAAGCATCATCTATAGATATGCCAGCTCTATTGTAATACATATTGTAATACACAGAATCTCCAGGTTGCCAAATCTTCTGGATATAATGCGTATATCAATGTTAAGCCGCTTGGGAGGGGGGGGGGGGAGGCTGGGCATAGGTGGGGGATTTGACAGTAGTTATAGTCCTGTGGTGGGGACTTTTGACCATTTTAATGGATTTTCTAGCAACATTTTATTGACTTTTAGTTACATGTACTTTGGACAGAAACTCTCAGCTCAGTTCAATGCCCTGCCTATGCCCGGCATCTCCCCACTGGCTTGACATTGATGGATGCATAATGGAAAGTGCTTGAATTACTGTTTTAAGACTTATTTTGGTTGATTTTGGAGTGTTTTTGTGATTGATTTGAAGGGCATGCTATCCAGTTTTATGTTGAAATTGGGTCACATATTTTGTTGTTTTGTTCGAGAATGGTGTAATATTTTGTCTCCTGGCCCCAGTTGCTCAAAGAGTGCATAATGCTATCCACCAGAAAAATCCCTCTCCATTGTTTAGTATTGGCAAAACAAACTATGCTATCTACCGGATAGTGATTTATCTGGTGGATAGCGTTATCCAGCCTTTGAACAACTGGGGCCAGGTCTAAAATTGTGTATGGTTTTTAGGGTACTTGTAACTCAGGAGTGTGCTGTATAAATTATCCCTTTTCATCAGGCATTCAATATTCAGTAAGGAGGGGGGGATAACCCATTGCAAAAATTTAGCATCCGGTATGATTGATAAAGTGTAATTTACTGCTTCAAACACACAAATGGCTAGTTCTGAAAATGGAAATGGAATTAAGGCATGGGACTGAAGGGCTGACTAAGAAAAAAAGTAGAAAAGTGTTTTCTAGTTTTGTTTAAATTTTAGGTAAAAAGATAAAGTCTGCTTTTCGAGCATAGTTGCCCATCAGGATGGAACCTTAATCTCGGTTTCTGTAGCACTAAGTGACTGAGAGTATTTCCAACCCCCCCTTCCCCCCCTCCCCCCCTGGATGGGATGATAGTCCACTGTGAGAGTAGTGTCTTGTCCTAGAAGATAATGCAGTGCCCTGGCTGGGGCTGGAACACGGAGCATTCGGTCCGGAGTCCATTGCACTATTCATTAGGGTACCGTGCCTCCCATAGGTTTGTTTTATAATTGTAGTCGGCCAAAATTGTGATCTTTGCAGGTAGCACCTGAGGAATACAAAGCGACTGTCATGAGAGTGAACAGAGTGCTTAGCAAAACAATGCCTGTCAATGTTCGCTGGCTCCTCTGTGGTTGTATCTGTTGTTGCTGTACCCTGGGAATGTCAATGTGGCCTGTGGTCTGTCTCAATAAAAGAGTAAGTCTTAAAAAAAATTCACCCAAACAATAGCCTGCGTGCACCCTTCTCCTATTTCCTGGTGGAGAATCAACTTTGTGAATTTGGTATTTTCCAGTCCTAGTGAGACATGGGCCATAAAATTATTGTGTTAACTTAATAAATCAGTTTCTGAGTCATGATATGTGCATGTGTTGTTGTCAAGTAGCCTGCTGTCAGTCAGAGTCTGCCTGGTTCATTATCTTGGTCAGCTAGCTTTCTGGACTGATTCTCATTCTTCTAACCAACCAACTGGAAAACAGCAACTGAGTTAAAACAAACTTGGCTATTTATTATTTTTATCATCAGAGTTTTACATGACTTTTGTAAGTTTGAATTTTTTCCATTATTGCAGACAAGACATTCAATAAACAAAGTGTTAGATGCTGAAAATTGTCATCTTTATCATAAGGTTTGTGTTGTTAGCATTTTTTGGTGACTGCATTTAATCATGATCTAATAAGTATGCTGTACACATGTACATGTATGCAAAAGTCAGAAAAATAGTCTTGTAGAATCCCTCCAGCAAAAGGTGTAAGTTAGTTAATTGTCATGATTGTGCAGAGACAAAGAAAATATCTGCACCCTAATGGGAACTTGTTGAACCTTTGACTTTCCACATGCTGGTTGGTTGCTCTATTCATTGAGCATACCACTCTCCCACTCTCCTCTATTTGTTTAAGTATTGACACATTCACCCTGAAAGGTCACAATCATGATTGGTAAATAAGTATATTACAATTATGATTACCATACTCATACAGATTATTATTTTGAGGGCTTACATTTGCTAAATTAAGGTCTCGAAGAATTATACAATTGCCTCCAGTCATTGGAAACGAATACAGTTCTTTAAGACCTGTATGTAATAAGATTCTCAGCTGCTTTAAGTTCTTCATCGGTTGTGGCATGCATTTCATGAAGTCTGGTAAAAGAAAAAGCGATTGCTCCTCAGTAAAGAAGTGTGCTGTTAAAACTTTGAATTGTCTTTGCTTTACAGCTTGGGCTTCATTGGCGCTTACATAAACAGCGGTGCAATTCCAGTAACATGATGGAATATGTAAGTATTAAAATGTGTAGGTTTTCACAAAGACAAAGGCCTGGATAGGCATTCCATCTAGGGTGTGAAGTAGACGCACTCGGCAAAGTGAGACGCTTTGGCCCAACGCAGGCTGAATCTTTACCCCAAGTGAAACCTTGAGCCTTAAAGGGCCCTAGTCAGCCACACCTTTGTTATTGTTTATGTGTAAGAATTTCAGTATTATATTTTGTGTGGATCGTGTCAAAACGAAAGAAATCCATTGAGAAACTTGTTAAAGGTAATTTAAACACTTCCAGTAACCTACATGCAACCCACAGAAAGACAATACGATTGCTCTTTACCATACAGTTTCAATAATTTTGATGCCATCAAAAATGGTGGAGGCTGACTAGGGCCCTTTAATCCTCCAGCTCTGTGCGATGACTACTAAGATAGTGTAACAAACAGTAATGTGGAACCCTGTCACTATGGTCACCAATGAACCAATTGACCATGAAAATCTGGCCGTATAAATGGAGTAGGGTCAAATTTCATGATCAGTTTGGAATGCAGAAAAAGAATTTGAAACTTCAATTATCATTGCATAGTATTCACAATAATGATGAACATAGCTTAAGTTTCTATAAGTGAAACAAGAACATCCTCCACTTTAAATATCTCTCTCAAAACGAACTGCTACCTGACCAATTTTATAATGGAAAATTTCTTCTTCAAATTTTTAGGTTCTGCTTGTAGAGTTCTTACCAAAGGAGCAAATTTTACGACCTGACTGATGGTTCAAGATGTTGTATGCCAGGATTGTGTATAGGAATTCTATTATTGTATATTTCTTAAGATAATTTGTATTGAAAAATGGAAAGCGTGCATGCCTGTAACATACACCAGTGTAAATTACAAATTTATGATATCCTATCAAACACCTGTGACATGTTCTGTTACATGTTACTTCATTGTCCTTGAAACCCTGAAGTTAACTTCACATTCCTGGTACATGTAGGTTGTATGACCTCTAAATGACGTTATTTTTATATGAAAAACAAATCGATATCTTTGTAGAGTGTATTCCATTACCATTTTCTCCTAAGAAACTCAGCTGTTGGGGGTTAAAAACTGAAAGAATTTCCCTGGGTGGTGGACTCTAAGGGGTAGAGATACTTGTGTGAAAATTGGCTTAAGTCTTTTTGACCAAGAAATAACAGTTTTCATGGCGGACTGTTCTAGAACACCAACACATTATGACAGTGTTTTTTATTCTTCATGTGCGACAGGTGAAAAATATTGGCGTTCTGTCCTGAACACCCCAAGTGATATCTAACTCGTTGTTTTACACTCGTAAGTGAGATGACAAGCATCTCTGTCCCTTAATGTGGGAGTCCTTGGACCATATTCTAGTTTCACACAATTTTAATGCTGCTTACTCAATTTACGGGGTCGCATAGGATAATGAGAGGAGTTACACACTTCAATTTTCACAATTCAGATTGTAGTCATTTAGCACTGTTGACGTTAAGATTAAATCATTACATTTTATGTAAGCAGTTGAGAATTTCTAGAATTACACACTTCAAATTTCACAATTCAGATTGTAGTCATTTAGCACTGTTGACGTTAAGATTAAATCATTATATTTTATGTAAGCAGTTGAGAATTTCTGGAAGTTGTGTTGCCATTTTGTTTAACAGAGAGAATATACAGAATAGGGTAAATTAGATTTTTCACATTTTTTAAAGTCAGATCCCTTTGCTTTTGTAAATTGTGCACACCACTATTTTGGGGCTTTATTGGTTAATGTCATTCAACTTCAAAGATATAACAACCATTGTCTTTTTCTCCATAATTGCCCAGACTGTATAAGGGCGCAAGTCCAGTTGGTGACGGAAACTGTGTACGGTATTTATTTATAAATTTTGTTTTTTGTTTAGTAACATTTATCAAAGCTGCTGTGTAGGGGTATTTGAACGTGGTAGGGATTCCCTGGTTCTTTGTATTATTCAGAGCTCTATCAAAAACATAGTCACTGATAAATCCCTATTACCTTCTTACTGCTTAAACATTTTTACTGCTCAATGGCATTTTAGAATTATGTACAACCCTTGTTTAATATTATTGTTCTTAATTTAGTCAGGGTTTTAATTACATTGTTCCTCATTCACAGCTGTAAATTCTGCAGTCACACAACATTTTGAAGAAGTGTTGTGTAGCAGCTCAATTGGCGGCTGGAAAACAGACTGTGGTTTAATGAATCACATCTTTTTCTATAAAAATTCAATCTTTTCTATTTGAGTTTATCTTCTCCTGATTCACGCGTGCTGGCATGTGTGTTATTGGTGCAGGCACCAGAAAGAAGCGGTTATATTAATTTATTTTTTACTGGGTGTAATATCTGTAGTGAGTAAGTTGTTGTCAGAAAGCTATATAGGTTGTAGAATAAAATGGAGCTTGGTTGTTGTGTTGGTTCAATAAAGTAGAAAGAGAAAATAATTATTGTTATCATTTCTTGCTCTTGTTCCTTAAAATTTATTTATAGTCTTTCCCATAAAAACCATGAACACCAAAAAAATTCTGGAATGTTTATCGTGTAGTAACCAACCGAAGCAAAGTTCAGGACACGCAAAACCTCAAAACCACAAACTAATGACCGTTGCTGTTTGCGATTTAGTTATCTCACACCTGATTGGCTTTTTCTTTGCAACAAAATAACATTCCATAAACATATCTGGTGTTCACTGATGATGTCAAAATGTGGTAAGAACAAAAAGGGGCACTCAGGGGCACTCAGTGTGTCACTGATGTTCTTACGACATTTTGACATCTTCTGTAATCTATTACTGAACAGATGAACGGCAACATGTCTGTTTTATATAATAAAGAAAAAATATAAACGACATCAGTGTGTGTGTCCTTTAATAGATCACAAGTAGGAACCAATCAAAATGCACCTGAATTGGGCTTATTATATACAGTAAACACGTGACCCAGTTTATCAATTGATGGCTTCTTTCGTCATAAATTTGAACAATCTGTCCACTGATCAAGCTCGAAAACACCAAGATTGTTTCAAAAGAGGGATTTTGGACTTTTATGTTAAACACGTGACCCACACAAAAATGTAGTTTTTACTGCTTTTCATTAAAACAAAAATTCATCTCCATAAAACGATTTATCTTACCGGTTTTAGTAAACCTGCGAAGGTTGACAACAATCGGTTGAAAAATCTCGGAAATATAAGAACGCGAAAAGGCCAAAATTTACAAAGAAATGTAAAAATTGCATTTTTGCGTGACATCCATAATACGGTTGACACCTGGGCCACTCAAGTTGTGTGAAATACTGGGCCCAAGACCGAGCAAAGACCGAGCGAAGCTTCGATGCCTGGGAACGAATAGAAATATAATTTACCGCCAAATTTTATTATTTTGCTCAAAATATGGCGGACGAAGCTCGCTCACCAGCGAAAAAGCGAAGAAAAACGGAGAAAAAAGCCTTTGGCGAGAAGGAGGAAATTGACAAACATCAACAGCCAGTGAAACAACCCGGTAAGGCATTTGTACGCACCTAACCGGTGTACGTAAACTTATTTAGCGTATATCTATTTTGCTTTACCTCGACTCGATAGCAACATGATCAATTGATGTTCGCTAGAAATTATTACAAGGTTTCTGCGGTTTTATAAACATTCGAGGTGTTACCTTACATTTTCAGTTTAGCCCCTTCTATAGTGGTTTCCACTTCATTTTGCTTCTTTATTTTTCAAAATATTCTGCAAATCAAATATTATACACTGTTTCAAAAACTTTCTGCTGCATGCTACGTAGGAATCTCTCTTCCTGCATTCTCTTCTCGTCCCTCCTATGGCATGAGCTCCATCCCCTTTACTTCCAGTCCCCTCCCCCCCCGCCCTGTCCTCCCTCCGTTACCACTATGAGAAATGACTGCAGGGTCAGGGTGTAAAAACCTGTGACTTTTTTCTTTGTGTTTGAGCTATTGTTTTTCTGTTCTACATTGTTTCGAGGTTCTTTGTTGTCTTGTTTGTTCTTTGTTTTACCTCACTTGTGACTTTCACAGGTTTTTACACTGAGGATGAACCCATGACTTGGCAAGTGAGTTTGATATAGGGAATTTTCCCTGGATGGATAGGGAATTTTAAAAGGATTGCATTTGCCTGTAAAAGCTAATTGAATGTACCTATTGCAGGTGAAGCTGAGAAGCAAACCAAAGATGTTAAGGAGAAATTGAAAGAAGCCTTCAAAGTTGAACTTCCTCAAGACTTCTTTGACTTCTGGGAGTTTTGCAAAGAGCTAAATAAAGAGGATCCTTGTGGTAGGTATTACGTACAGTCTGTCTTGGTCTACTTGCATCTGTATGCACACTGAGGGCACAGCATGTTGTTGATTCTCTTCTGGATAATTGCTTGAAAGTCTGGGACTGCATCTGAGATGTGAAAAGCAGTGAGAACTATCCATAAATCATTCCGGGCCGATCCTTTTCTTATTGGGTCGCTGAAGACCCCATAAGAAGAAAAATTGAAAAACAATTGTGTTAGTTCTGATTAACTCCATATTTGGCACAAAGGAAGCTAATAGATTACCGGGTAGGCCAATTACTAAGCGAATTTGAGCATAGACACTTAAATTTGGCTTACATGACAACTTTTCAATTTTGAGTTCGGTCATCAAAAATGGCTGACCCATTAAAACAGACTGAACTGCGAGAACCTCAATCAGCATAAAATCTCCAATCAAGTGTGATTCCACCACCTTCAAACTCAAAGAAGTATGTAAACAATTATTAATAGAAACTCAGCTGTGTTTTATTGGAAATCCGTGAATCTGATTGGTTCTCCCACTGTTTTCTATTCGCCGATAGAAAATGATTGTGCCTGTGTTGCTCTTTGAAGGCACGATTTCTCCTTTTTTTACTTTAAAGTACATAAAAAAGTAAATTTTGGAAAGCAAACTGTTTGAGTTTCTACTAAAACAATTAGACTACTCGCCCTCGTTTTCTGTGAGAGATAGTCAACTCGGCTGCACCTCGTTGACTATTCCCTCATAGAAAACTCGGTCTCGCAGTCTAACTCTTAAATAGAAACCGTCAATGGTTGATAGAATTACTGAATCTCCGGTTTGAAAAAACATATTTGATCGATGAAGAATTGTGCTTGCCCGGAAAGAGTTAATGAACTGTTTTTATGTTTGTAAATCTGGAATTTCTCGTGAGCAGCTTGTCGTTCGTCGTCATTTCAGCTCCTTTATGTCGCCGTTTCAGAGCCATGTTGCCTGTCGGAATTTACCCTAACAGGGCCTCGTTAATGAACTCAGAACTGTCTCTATGTTTGTTCAATGCCAGATGCCTTGAGTGACTCCACTGGCTTAAGGCTGGTTGGCACTTATGATTTGTTGGCTGGATCTTTTGATGACATCAATGAGTCAGACATCACTTCTTTTCATCTGCACTGGAGATATTACTATGATCCTCCGGAATTTTTGACTGTAATAAAAGGCGATGACAAGACAGGCTTCCACTTGGGTTATTACAGGTAAACATCAGAGGACAGAGCATGTCAAAATTTACATTTTAATGCAATTAGATAAATAAGTATTACATTTGTAATTTACTGAATAAATCCTGTGTTGAAACAAACTGATATATCAATGAAATACAGGGGATTCATTAATGGCCGGGCACTGGGCAAATTGACAGGCTGTGAACAAGACTTTGCTTGGCTGTTTTCATCTTTTTTACTTACTTTCTTTTATAAGAAAAACTAAAAATGCCCGGCTGAAAAACCATACTCTTCTCTACTTACTTTCTTTTATAACAAAAAAACTAAAAATGCCTGGCTGAAAGACCCTACTGACCTCCTGCACAAAAACTTGACGAGACCCCTGGAAACAATTATTAAATGGTACAGTGAACAGATATAATCTATATCTGAGCTTGTTGGCCCATCAGGCCAGAGCTTACCTCAGTCTTTTGTAGGATGTTGTGTCTCGGAGTATTTCTACTCCTCTCTGGATGGGACACTAGTCCATTGCAGGGTTACCCCCCAGCATTATATTGCTGGTACCCATTTATACACCTGGGTGGCAAGAGAAACTATGAGAGTAAAGCGTCTTGCCTTTTGGCTTAGAACACCACGCATTGCCCTGGCCAGAAGTCAAACTTGGACTGCCTGATCGGGTGTCCAGCGCACTAAGCACTAAGCTGGCCGCTGTGCCACAGTAGTAGCTAATAGTTTGCTTAGTTTTGTCTTTTTATTTGTAATTTACCTTTTTTAATTCCCATATATTTCCCTTGGAGCTCTTAGTTGACAATTTCTTTGTTCTTGTGACTCTCCTGTCTGCTCGACAAGGAATTGATTGTAAGGAGAATTTTGATGTTGATCACTCTTGTTTTACAGAGATGACCCCAAAAGTTTGCCTGTATTTGTGGCCTCCAACCAGGCTAAAAAGACTTGTGAATTCACAATACTTGGTGAAAACTTGTTTGCTGCAGTGAGGTGGGTAAAAACAGCATTTGGGTCAAAATGACACCTACCACAGTGCTTTAACCCAGGTTCTGTGTGATGAAGCAACTACAAGTCCTGCCACTTTCCTAAAATGCGTCCAGTTGCCTGAAGAATTTGCTGCTCATGGGTAGAGCCATCGCCCTAATAATATTAATTTTGAGATAGATGTATGCTACAAAGGTCTTTAAATTTATCCCTTTGTTAAGTGGAAGTATCTTGCTCAAGAATGCAATACAATGACTCCAGGAAGCACCTAGACTCAGATTGTTCAACCAGCGTCCAGTACGTTAGCAAGTATCTTGCTCAAGAATGCAATATAATGACCTCAGAAAGCACCTAGACTCAGATTGTTCAACCAGTGTCCAGTACGTTAGTTATTGAGACAATTTACCACACTGCATTTCACAGTGATATACTGCTTACATATTTATTAATTTGTCAATTCTCCTTGTGACCCATAAGTGATAAGTCCTCTGCACGACCTTTTAAATATTGTAGTAAATGTCTTGGTGATTTCATGAAGACGGCAGGCGGTAAATCCAAGCAGAAGTCACTGAAGGCTCTTCAAAACTCACTTGCGTCCAAAGCAAAGGAGTTAAAATACAATCTTGAGACCAGTACACCAGCAATCAAGGCCAGGAACAAGAAAGTTGTTAGCAAGATTTTCCACAAAGCTGGAATTGTTGTCCCTGTGGATGCAAATGATGTTGGATATCGCCCTCTCACTGTAACTGATGGTGAGTGTATAGTTTTTAATACCAGAAATATCACTGATGCCACTCATTGTTATTCAGAAATAGTTATCTGTTGTCGAGGTCAGGTGCAAAGAGTTCTAAAAAAACTGATTAGGGTCTGCCAGTCCCCTGCATCTCACAGTTATCTCGTAAAACTGATTGTTGCGTACTTGATGCAACTGTTTCAAGTTAGGGTTTCCCATATCCATGCAAAGCACCCTTATCTGGAGCTCCGCTATCTAGTAGGGTGGGTACTGTGCTGGGTTAACTGAGTAGGGTGTCCCCCTGGGATAACTGAGTATGGTGATTCCCTGGGATTGCAATGCTGAGTATGATTCTTCCTGGGGTTGTTGGGTAGGACACTCACCCTCTGATTTCTGAATATAACATATCCTCTTAGGATTACCGAGTACAGAACTCTCACCTGAAATTTCTGATTAGGGCAACCCCCTCCCCCTCCCCCCAGATTTCGCTAATTGAGAAAAAAAGATATTAATTTGCAAAGTTCCAGAGGGAACACAAATTATTTGTGCTTGCAATTGTATGCCTTGTTTTCTAGAATAGCAATCACTGAAGCAATTTCCATAATTATCTTTGTAAGCTGTCACTGCACAAACAGAGGATTGTGAGCCTTAACTTGCGGCCGGCGGGATTAGCGGACGCGAGTGACTCAGCATGGCGACCCCTCACCAATTCCCTCGCGGCTTCGCTGCTCTAACGGACATCGACAGCTCAATTCGCCGCCAAAACAAACGCACTCCTCCGCCGGAAAAATAAGCACATGGTTGTGGCGGAATCCCGCCATATACGTAGGCTAGGTGAACCTGGGTCTTAACCCTCACTGTTTCGTTTTCATTTTTCCACGGAATTCAGGTGAACTAAAGAAAATTCTCAAGCGCATAACAGGAGGAAAAGATGAAAAAGAGAAAGAGCAAGGTTCGGAAGATCTGCAAGAAATCATGACCTTGGTACAGTTTGCTAATGATGAGTGTGATTACGGCATGGGGCTGGAGTTAGGCCTGGATCTGTTCTGTTTTGGAAGCGAGCGCTTTCACAATGTCATATTACAGCTGATGCCTCTGGGCTACCGGCTTCTTGGTAGAGAAGAATTTGCGGAGATAGTGGAGATTCACTTGGAGAACCGAAATAGAGCTTCACTAAGCCAGCTTCCGTCTTGATCACGTGACTTCTCCGCGTCGCACAGAGCTCTCTCGAAAGTTGAGTTAAGACTGGCGCAAGCGTCAAAAGACTAGCATCTCGCAGCTTTCCTGTTGACTGTTGCGTTGCTTTCTTGCGGTAGCAGGTTTCGTAAGGTCTGATATAAATATGGCTCGCTACCCTTCAAGAAAGCAATGGCATAATCGACGGGAACATGCTTCTAGCTCCCAACACATTAGCAAATGCTAAATTAGAGGGTCAGTTGAATTACAAGCTTCCGAGAGCTGCTACACCTCTCCTGGGTTGTAGTAACATTTTGTGAAAGAAGTTCGAAAGACTGCAACGCTTCAAACAAACAGTTGAAAAGGTTATTTTTTTTAAAAAAAATATTGAAACCTACAAGATTATTACACTGTTGCGAAACATGCTGTTTAAACGAACAGTAATTGCATTCATACAGGGGCGTAGCCAGCATTTTTGCATGGGGGGGTTCCAAATTGAATTTAGCTTGAAACGGCATTTCTTTTTTTCAAACGTAGAAGCTTTTCTTAGGAGATTACATTAATCGTTGTAAAATACTTTACATACTCATCAGATTCTGTAGTCGCGTCTTTACATACTCATCGGATTCTGTAGTCGTGTAGTCCCGCATTTAATATTTTAATCAGCCAGAATGTCAGACAGAAGGAGGCGGCGTGGATTCTTTCGTGAAAAAATGTTGATTATTTCACCAACATCAATTTTTCTGCCGTAGTGAATGTTCATCAGGGCAAGTCCTGTCTCGCGCTCACTGGTCATTGTTGATCTTAAGTAAGTCTTCAGTTGGCGCAATGTACTGAATGATCTCTCGCATTCTGCAGATGTGATTGGTAATGTACATAAAATGCGAAGCAGCCGGTTTACGTTTGGAAAGAATTCGTGGTCACATTCATGCAAGGCCTGAACTGCACTGCTGGGAAGGTCATGGTCAGCATCTAGCCACTTGCGCCGCCAACGGTAAATTTCCACATCAAATACTTGAGGCGATGGTAGGTCATCCGCATAATACTCTAACGCGACTTGTACAGGATTTCCTTCCTGTGATACTATCAAGGCTGGAAGTACACACAGGAGGGAAGACAGCACAGCATCATTACTGGGGTCAAAGTATGTGTCCATCTCAGAAATAAGATGATCCAACAGAGGAATTGTGAGTGCTCTTTTGTAATAATTCTTCGGTGTATCTGCTTCAACATTGATTCGGTGTTGTTGCCGTCCTACAACACGAGGCATAGTTGGCTCGACGTCTGCTTTTCTCGCTATGGTGGTAACCGTGCTGTACCAATCCGTGCAATGATTCTCTATGTCTCTTCTCATACCTTGAAGGTCAGTCTTAACATCTTTGATGTGATTGTATGCTTGATAGACATCAATGTCTCGCTTTTGCAGCTTGATACTGAGTGGCTTCAACACCGAAAGGCATTTCATCGTTGTAACCTGGGTGATGATGAATTCGAAGTTGGATACTGCATGTAATAGGCTGGTCGCTTTGCTTTTGCTGTCAGTATCCCAATTCCAGGTCGTTTCCCCATATTGATTTGCAAACAGTCGCTCATTTGACATAGCTTCCAGTGCTCTTAGTACAGATGGGAAAAGTGCAAAGAAAACTTCATGTGCTTCATGCCTTTCAACCCACCTTGTTCGACACAAGCTGAGCAATGTCGTTTTGCTGGCCTCGGGCGCTTCTTTCTCAATTACAGCGAGCAAAAGCTTATTGCGCTTCGGAGAATACTTAAAAAAGTTACATACTTCATTGAATGTCCCAAGCATGTTTCTGATAATGGGTTGCTCACAGGAGTGAACAATTGCTAGGTTTAAACAGTGAGCCCTGCAGTGGGTGAACATGGCCTTTGGACATTTTTCCCGTATCAGGGCTTGTGTGCCGCGCCTAGAGGAAGACATGTTCGATGCGCCATCGTATCCTTGGCCACGACAGTTTTTAATGTCTAAGTTCCAAAGTGGTAGGGTATCTAGTATCGAGCCAGCAATCACCTCCCCTGTTATCCTCGACAAATTGTTGAATCCTAGAAATTCTTCGTGAACACATCCATCACTGTCAACAAAACGTATGACAAGTGACAACTGTTCTCTATTTGATACGTCAGTTACTTCATCAGCCAGTATAGAAAAATATGGTGCCTCGGCTGGTATTTGATTCACTATGCTTTCTCGTAGTTGCTCTCCTATTATACTGATTAACTCATTTTGTATAGTAGGAGATGTATACTTGGCCCGATTGTTACTCTTATTTAAGTGTTCAGCAAGAACTTCATCACCGGCATCAGCCCGAAATTTCAGTAATGCTAAAAAGTTGCCAGGATTATTAACTTCATTTTCAGAAGACTCTACATGGCCTCTCAGGGCAATATTTTGCCTACCGCAATAAACTATGCACCAAATGATACTGTGCAGCAGCTGCCTATTTTTCTCAATCAAGGTTGACCTTTGAGTATCTATCGTTGAGCTTATTGCTTTCCGGGGATCCTGCATGATCTTGATGAAATTCTCCGCCTTTACTGACGCAGCAACGTGGTACTCCTTCTTTTGGTGTTGTCTAAGAATATCTGATGCTTTATTGAAGTTTTTCAGCGCCGAGTTAACCAAGACACCGGCAGACTGAGTGGCCGTATTTGTTGCAAACAACATACAATATTTGCAAAAACCCCCATCTTCTGATTCGCTGTAAACAAGCCATGGGTATGTAATCTGCCAAGACGCTTTAAATGATCTCATTTTATCGTAAAGCTTTGTTTTCGGGAAAACGTATCGGACCCCAGGCTTAAAATGATGAACAAGCAGAGTGTATTTCTCAGTTAGAGACTGAGTGGATGAGCGTTTCTTCAGAAGTATGGAAAAGTCTGCGTTGTATAAATGGTCTGCAATACCAGTTTTGTTCTGAGAATCATCACCTAGTAAATAACAGGAAAGCATTGCTTTGTTTACATTTCATTGTGTCAATAATTATAAGTTATCGAGTTTGGCAAGCAAAAATGTAAACATGTTTACAAACCTTCCGGCTTTGCCTCAGAATCAGAAGGATTTGCAGATGGCCTGCTGGTTTCCGAATCTATCAATGGACTTAAAGTTTAAAAACAGTCTTAGGATAGGTCATACAAAAAATATATTTTTTACTCTACATTAAAGACCGAAGAGTTTACGGAGTTTACGAAATCACCGCATTTTTTTTTTCTTTACCTTGATTCAATGGAAGACTTCTTTGCTGGAGGTTCTCCTTCATGATCGTTCCTTTTGGGGTTCTCATCTCCGATACTTGCAGCACTTTCACGTCTATGTATTTTATCAAAATTAGATACATCGATATTGTATCATAGTAAATAAATCGTTTGTACATCACTCGCTTTGAACACTTTTACTTGGATAATTAAAAGACAATATTTACTTACCTATTTTGAATGAAAAAGCTTTTGATGGAAGACTGCATTTTACACGGTTATCGTACTCCTAGTAAGCTGTCTTCAATCTCACCCGTCACCTTTGACCTGACGAATTCAAGATGGCGGCGACACGGAAGTAAGGCCAAAACAGCCGCTGAATCCGCTGAATCCTATATTGCAGGTTCGCATCCACGAAAGGCTCAATGATCTGTCCTCGTCACGTCATATTTTGATTATCGAAATCTGTTGCAAATAAATTTTCTTTTCTTTTACTTCGAAAGCCTCGAAGATCCTATCGAAACGGGGATTTCGATTTTTTATTTTTATTTTAATTTTTTTTTTCAGTCCAAAAGGGGGGGTTCCGGAACCCCTGGAACCACCCCCTGGCTACGCCCCTGTCATAGCTGACTTACTCACCCCGAACAAACGCTTCTAAGAAGAGTAAAAGAAAGGAAACAATGAAAATAACTCGTACTGCAGTTTTACCTCAGAACTGGTCAAATTTGTGCAAGAGAAACATTCTAAAAGTAAAAGTGTAAGATAACAAAGTTTCGCTGCATGACGGTCGTATAACAAAGGCAAGATATGCACAAAGTAAAGAAAGGTGCATTACAGCTTGAAGGAGCAGAAGGAGGCTTACTTCTCAAGTTATGCTGGAAACCATAAGGCAATGGTCCAAAAGCACTTGTCCCCGGCACTCGAGAGCCCATGAAACTGGCCCTAAGTTAAGGTATTAAAGCGACGGTTAATTGAACATGGATCATTTTTTTACAGTGAGCGGCGCGGTGTCCTAATGGTTAGTGCGCTGGACTCCGGATCGGACGGTCTGGGTTCGAGCCTCTGGCCGGGGCACTGCGTTGTGTTCTTGGGCAAGACGTTACTCTCAGTGCCTCTCTTCACCCAGGTGTACAAATGGGTACCGGCAAATTTACTGCTGGGGGGTAACCCTGCGATGGACTAGCATCCCATCCAGGTGGGAGTAGAAATACTCTGTCGCTTCGTGCTAATACTACCGTGTCTAAACGAAGGTAATTAGACGTTCCGCAAAAAGCGTAACAAAATTATTACTTTCTCCAAGCGCAATATATGGAGGTGGATTCCTACAATATTTCCTACAGATTCCTACGGTGACGTCACATATTGTTAACTCATGCAGGATTCCTGCAGCCCCTTGGTTTCCTGATTATTCCTACCAGCAGGATAATCGTTTATTTATTATTGTAATGACTTATCCAGTAGTACAGATAAAGTTTGAAAAACGCGTAGAGTACTGTAATATAGCGTGCGTACAGCCGTAAACTACTTCCTAGCTCTAGCATAGTAGGAGCTTTGTTGCGAAGTCCCTGCATAGCTTTTTCCCAAGCCTTCACGGTATTGTATGACGTCAGTACTTGTTTCCGGTGACGTATGTGTATCCGGTTGACCGCGACGAAAGTTGAGGCTTTTACAGGAATTTCTTCTAAGAGAGGGACTGGATCGAAGCGGTCATCAACGCGGTGAGCATTAAATAACACCGGGTGAGGTGGATTTGGTGACCAGCGGTTAGGGTTAGGGTTAGTAGTTTTGTGTGGATTGTCATCATTGCGTACGCAGAAAACTACTTCACCCCTGTGTTATCTGATGCTGACCTGGGCATCAACGCGGCAACGCCACCTATGACGAGTGGACATGTAAATGTGACAGAAATTAATGGCCTTTGTTAGAGATCTTGATGAGCTAATCGCTGTAACGGCAAGCCATGTGAAGCTTAGAGTGGCGTCATTTAGGTTTGTTTAGACGATATGTTTGTTGAGATAAGCCAAAACCCTGATAAGTAACGCAAAAACAACAAAAGATCATTTTGTGGCTAAACGTATCCAAGAGACTGTTATCAATTCCTGCATTTCGTCTGGTATTTTAAGCTTTCAAAAACAAAATTAAAATTCCGATTCTCTTCAAATCCAAGGCGGATTGCCTTCTTAAATCTCAGAATCCCTTAACTAATCTTGTTTGATTTGAGTTTCATAAGGGGATATATTTTGTTTTCTAAGGGAGTGAAATAGTAAAGCCACCGCCAAATTGTGCCTTCCGTTTTCAAAAATTGCATTTTAATGGTTTCTTGATATTTTTCTTGGCAAAGTTACATCTGGAATTACGATATTGGTAAACTAACACTGAGTTTGGGGATGCGTACCACATCGGGCCGATCGTCATTTTGAACTTGGATTTTTAAAACAAGAAAGCTGAAGATTCAGCGGAGACGTGCTGACAAATTGAAGTTCTCAAGTTTTAAGGTTGACAGTGAGAAATGTCTTCCTCCGTTGAATGATATGATTTTCGGAGAGTCGAAAGGAGGTCCAACAACCGGAAACAAGTCTAGGCGGAAGTACACAGTAACTGGTGTTTAATTTTCAGTCAGGCAATTTAATAATTGGGGCAGGTTGCTCATAGGAAGCAACTGAAAATATGTTTACAGGTTACTAAAAGAAAACAACTTTTGTGGACAAAGATTAAAGAATTCTATAAATATCCAAAACAAAAATACATCTCACTGCATGTGGCAGACCTTGATGTTCGCCAGAAACAGATCAGAAAAGAAATCCGCCAGAATTTATTGGGCCCCAAAAACAAACAGCCAAACAACAAGGCATCCTCCAATGAAACTAACCACAGAAAATCGTCCAATAACTTGGTCAAAGTTACCAAAAATAGAACGTGAATGGAACATTTCATTTTATAGGTTCAGTAGTTGGCGCAATGTGGGGAAGCTGGCGACTGAAAAAAACCTGAGACCGGAGTTTCTTTTAGAATGACCTGGCAAGGCCATGGAGGTCGAAAATTCCTCAGGGAGGAGAAATCAACAACAAAGGATTGTAAAAAAAAACAATATAAATGTCCGCTTGCATTTAACCCTTTCAAGTGGTTGTATTCGGAATATCATTGCAAAACCCGGCATCCATAAACTGAAAATTGACGACGTTGTCTTTATCTATACGACTGAGAATCAAATTCTCCCAACAGAACACGATCTGTACGGTAAGAAATATGTTAAGAGCATTTAAGAGAATTTGTATGTTGTCATCAGGGCTTGAAAGGGTAGATTCATCGTTTAATTCTCCCAACTTATACTATAAGGACTGTATAGACCAGCAAGGAGAATTTTTATGTTGACACCAGTGTGAGGATTATTAATGCATCATCAAATTCTGTCAACTAGTTCTACAGGAAATGCATGAGACTAGTTCTGAGAATTTGTATGTTAACAATATGTTATTAAATTCTCTCCTTTCCGATCAAAAAATAAAGACGAAAAAGGTTGTTCTTCCAATTTATCGTCAGCTTACTAATAAAATGCCAGAGACAACTGTTGAGAATATAGATAACCATCTATTAAATGATAATACGTATATGTATGAATAATTTCACGAATTCCACATCTTAAGAAGTATTTCAAATTTTATTTCTGGTACCTTTTTCAGTCGGGTTGTATTTTTATGTGATGCGCTTTTTTCTTGACATTAAATTATCGGCAGAACTAACATAAACAGAAAAGCGGACAAACTACAGCTTATAGCCTGCGAACAGGCTCTCCAGTGGGGAAGTTTGGGGGAACAATTTCAGCGAGCAAGGGCAGTCGAATGTTCGAGCTCGAAAACAGTTTCTTCGCAAAGCCTGTTCGCAGGCTACCAGCTTATGACTGAATGGATTACAACAATACTCATTTGAAGGACTGCTGTAAGTCCCAAATATACTTTCTAGAACATTTTAAACCCGAAGAATTCATTCTGCATGATAGGTTATTTTAGAAATGAGATCGTGTTATTTAAATAGCGATCTATTTAACATATAATGAAATCTCCAAGCTAGGACGAAAAAACTTGAACTTCACAAAAGTGAGTTAATTGGCATTTGATGAAACTAATAATTGATAATTAATAATTAATAATAGTTACACGTTGCAATAAAAAATCCACGAAAGATGCTATTTTCACTATAACCAAAAGAATCCATAAATATCTTTGCCTTTAACAAGCAAATTCTAAGTCGGACAAGACAGTTTTCTCATGTGCTAACGAAGGTAGCCAGGCGAAATATCTCCAGAATCCAGTTTGCTAATTGAAACCGAGCACAAGGGAATTTTATGCAGTTCATATAATGGATGACGTTCAATGCCAGAACAAATAGCTAGGAGCCCGTCAATTACAAATATAGATTTCCCATGGAAAAATCTGCGACACCTGAGTGTCAAATACTTTGTTAATAGAAAGGTGGTTTATACAAAATCACCCTTAGTTTCCTAAAGAGAAATCCAGTGTCTTGTTGATTGATAAATTGCGTACGAAATAGTTGCTTTTGTGGACCTTAATGCACAAAATATCCAAAGATTATATTCATTAAATTTCCTCTGTAAAATTTGGAAAGATCGAACTTGGAACTACAAGCTACTATGGTTTACAATGGTTAGAACAGTGGTTGACGTTTGAAGATAAGTTAAATTCGGTAAATGGAATTTTTTTGTCAAGTTCGTGCAGTAGTATAAATACCGATATATATATATAATATGATAAGTTTCGTATTGACTCCACCAAATAAACTATATATCTTCAATATACAATTTGAAAATGTACAGTATAGACAAAAGGTACATTAACAAATGATAAAAGATAAAAACGTTCAACATAATCAAAGGTGAATACTCAGTCATTCATCCGCCATACTGTATAGCCTTCGTATTTCACTGGGGTTTGTTTTACCGCTTTCAAATGACGTTTCGCTTTTTTTCATCTTCATTCTTCGATTCTGAAACCAAATCTTTATGTGCTTTTCCGAGAGGCTTAAATTCTTAGCCAGCTCTATTCTGCGCGCTCTGGTTATGTAGCGGCTAAAAAGGAACTCCTTTTCGAGTTCAACCTGTTGTCTTGTGGTATAAGCTGTTCTTGCTCGCGAGCGTACAGTTGCAGAACTCCACGATTCTCTTCCACGTCCTCTTGGTTTCTCTTCTGTGGAAATAAAAAAATAAATAACAGTTGTAAATAGGGGCTTTTCAAGAATTCGTTTCCACTGGCACAGATTATGAAAAAGTACAATCTTATTCTTGTTCGTGAAACACCACGCACTTAAATTGTAACCTTTGCGAGGTATTTTAGGAAATATGCAATGACTGATCGATGGAATATGATTGAATTTGTCCCTAGAAAGTTGCCTGACAAAGCATATCCGTTCGGTTAACTGTTTGACGGCTCGTAAATCAAGCCAGGATTAAAATACCATCTCAAAACTAAAGGAACTTTGTTCAGTTCCTTTGTTTATCGGACTGCATCTGTTGCTTTGCCTTCCTAGCCCAAATATCTTCCAACCGAGAAATGCTCAACAAATACCCTATCTTGCAACTTAATTAATTCAATTAAAAGCTTTTCTCTTCTTAATAGAACATTAAAAAAGCTCTACACTGATTGTTCTCGGTTCCCATTATTAAATACTTCCTGGGCTAAATTAAAACCGCGGTCAGTTCTTCATGGCGTGCAAATTCGTCGTCCATTTTGTTTTCACTAACTAAAATTTGTATCATTCGTATCTTGTTTCGTCAAAGAAACGCAACCATCTAGTTTCCAACCAAAAGAATCAATACGCGCGACTTAGTCTTTCAAAGGCAGGAAATTAGTAATACTTTGCTATATATCTGCTCGTAGAAGACGCATAGCTATAGATTAGTGAAGGAATTTTGCAAGCTTGGTAATTCCACGGAAGGATTTGCGGTCTTGAGTTGTTATATAGACTGCGCTAACAAGGTCCCCACGTTATTATACCCCTAAAGTAGAACTCTTATACTAAATACATACCGTTTATTGAACATAAATCAATCCCACAAAGTCATAAATCATGTTGAAGCAACTCGCAGTTTCATAAATAGAAGTGGAAAGCTATGTAAGTGATCTCTCTATGACAGTGGACTCCTGACAGCTTATGCACCGGGTCATATTTACGACCCGGTTTTGTCATTTTAGCTGCTGGAAATCGTCTTACCAGGCGATTAGAAGGGCCAAGATTGTTGAAATTTGTAGCACAAGGTGAGTTAGTCTAATTGAATTTGTGTTTTCTCCGTGAAAGCGTCACACCCAATCTGAGTTTTGAATGACAGAAACCGAGAACGGTCGGTGATAGGCTTTACAACAAACCTCCAATTAGGGTCCTTTTTTGTTGCTTTGCTATGTCAACAACGTTTATTGACAGTGCAAGGTAAACGTTAAAACAAACGAAGAGCCAGGCTACGGCGAATGTTCTGTGTGTTCACGAAAATTGTGAAGCCACCGGTCAAGGTTCTAAAACACTCTTAAACAACCCTCAGCTACAAATGGTCAGTTTTTCTCTCTGTGGATTTCAAAGTCGAAGGGTGCAACTTGCAGCATCTTGGGCGGCCAATTTGTCATTAAAGTTTCGGTAACTTGGATTTTAGCGGTGATAATCACTGTTAAAGAATTTTCAAGGTATTCCGAAGGCCACACTGGGACAAGGGCTGAACGCATGCTGAATACTGTAGCAGATCTTTCATGAACTTTCTTTTCATGTCAAAAGGTAGCTTAGTCGCACTTTCCCGCTTCACTCAGGCCAGTTAAAGCGCCCGAATTTCATAACCAACTCGTGTAGTCACGAAGTCGAAGCTTACTGTTGAAAGAGTGTGAGGTTCCATTTTATTTTTCGATTCATGCAAAGTTAAAGATCAGATGGGTTATTTGCCTTTGAACAGAATTGACAAGTTGGTTCGAATTTTTCACGACAGGAGCAAAGGGCAATTCACTTAATTTGCAAGATTTTTTCAAAAACAAACCCTGGGAATTAGCAGTTGAATAGATCGAAATGGGCTTGAGAGCAGCGTCAAGGTGGGGAACATGTCTGGACTCATGAAATGTCAGCTTATTTGTAAGTGGGTGATTAGCTACAGACGACATAGAAACGCACCTGAGTAGTTCTTGAACAAGAGTGGATCGGTTCCCTGGGACGCTCCCTCCACGTCTTGATAAACTCTTGCTCCGCACGGTGGTAACGTCGAATTCAAGTCTTGGACGAAAGATTGAGGCGTAGCGGAATAGCTCGCAGCCGAGATGTCGGGAAGGAACGGAATATTCCAATCTAGGGGCACTTGTTCCGGGGTCTGAGTTGGCCGGTAGCGAGGAATAGGCGTGATGTGGTGCCTTGCGTTGTTGGGTATGCCACTGTAGAGCTGAGCCTGGGGTTTGTATCTCCCTGGCGTGGAATGCGACTTCATCGGATAGGTGAGACCATTGTTGCTAAATCGATCCATGCTTTTTGATATGCATATGTTATACATGGTGCGTGTGACAATGTCTTCTTGAATTGAAGTACGACAATTTTTTTATTTGCTTTCACGAAGCTTGGTCACGTGTCACACTTTGTTATCCAATTACATGAATCGCCTCAGACGTTACAAATAATGAAGTGTTAATAAAGCGACAAGAGTCTCTAGAATGCCGCCAGAGGAAAGAAGGTAAAATAAACTCTTTCCCCTGGCTGAAATACCTGAAACGCCTACAATGTGACTGCGGGGTTTGGACGCACCTCAGCTTCAAGGCTGCGAGCTTCATTCATTCGCTCTCGTAAACCCTTTTTCAGCCACGGATGATCGCCAATTTGTGTACTACAACAAGAAGGTTAGATAAATTTCTGTACTGACTTATGGGCCGAATAACACCCAATCAGGATGTGTCAGAGCGTTTGTTTTATTTAACAGCACGATAGCAATTTACTCAAGGAGGCGTGGACGCAAAAACATAGCGATGCAAAAACAAAATGGCGTAGAACTCAAAACAATAGGCATTGCAAAGCTCAATTAAGATTTTACACTCGAATAATTTGCAAAGCGTCCATTCTTTAGTTCGCTATAGAATTATTCAGTTTCTCGTTTGTAGCAGTTTTCCGAAAGCGGTAGGGCGAGTAACTCATCAAAACACATTAATTATACCATTTGACAGCTCGTGTTGGAATGGATTACACATGAAAATGATGCGTCTGTATATTCTGCACGTGAATCTTTGTTGACTTTTCTCGTTCCTTTGTTGATTTTAGTTTCCTTATGCCTCAAATTTTGCTAAGAGATAGATCAATTGTTCATAGGCATGCGTTTTGCTGACGTTTTCCTCTACAAATTTCCTTGAGAAGACTGAACAAGACTTCTCTCTAATATTAGCATTATACAACGAAAAATAACTATTAACTTGACATAATTCCTGTGTTTCCTGTTCAGCCACAAGGAATTCAAAGACTCGATTTATTTTGCCCCTTTTAAGACAGAAAATAAATAAAATCTTTCTTAAGCCCTAGTGGTTGTCTTTGATTTTGCTAAAAAAATATAGGTACAGCTAACATTAAAGAAGCCAGACCTTAAAGTAATTTTACTTAAGGAAAGAAACGAATCTGTAGAATGCTAGCGGAAGCAGCACTCTCTCCCACTCTTGCTATTTTGTCTAGAGTGCCTAGCTCTCTTGCGTTCAACGATCTGAAAAAAAAAAGAAAAGAGAAAAAGATCGGAAGGCTCTGAACGGTTTAGATGTCAGAGTGAGTCTTTCAAACCTCTCCCTCAATTAACGCTCTTAAAGTAGTACTGTCATTTCCTCCAGAGGCCAGAATTCACAGTGTAGCAATGAGTTCTAATATGCTCTCCAATATGCTGCTTAACTACAAGATGAACTTTTAGTGGGAAAAGGCCAAAGACGTACGTTGAATCATTTTCGCGTTGCATGCACAGTGCATTTTCCAGTTTTAACCAAAATCACTGGGTGTTGTTTTAAAAATATCTTACAATACCATGACAGGTTTGGTGCGATAAAAAGGTGACATAAAATGTGGGCAAAACCACACCTCTCTGAGGAAATAAACCCAATACATTCCGCTTTCTTAAATTGGACTCCTTTCACACTGCTATCAGCGCGAGGTAATTTGTATACGATTATTACCTTTATCTTTCGCACCTGTTATAGACTTTACCATTCGTGATTAATGACTTAAATAGGCACTGTCACGGACATTTTTCGGCTTTTTTAGTAAAATGCCCACAAAATTATGACTAAGTTCTTTCACCCGATGCAGGAAATGCTCCTAGAACATCAAGAGATGAATATCAAAAAAATTGTTCAGGAAGATGGTGACCGTAAATAATTTTCATCAATTTTTTCCAATTTACAAGGGCAGAACTTCAAATAGTCAGCCTGACATTTTCAAGCTGTGATCTAAAGTGTCTGATAGTATCACGATCATATTACTTCTTATTACAGACTAGCTATGGTATATTGTATTTCCTGAGTTTTGATTGGTTTAGAGGCAATGGTATATGAGCTCATATACCATTGACCTACAAATATGGTACGTGTACGCGTAAAAGAATGAATTTTTCGTTATGTTTGTACATTATTTTTTTGGGAGTTTTTAATAAAACAATTATTCCACTCGCGCTTGTTGGATATGAGATGGTGAGCCAACTCGGCGCTACGCGCCTCGTTGGCTATCTACCATCTCAATATCCAACGCGCGCTCGTGGAATAATTGTTCAATATTTGACTTCAGTACGCTGGCATAGTATTGTTGTGTGTAGGTTTCCATTGCTGTAAGCACGTTTTTTTGCTGTTGAATTTTTGAAGTTATACTCATGACAGTGCCCCTTTAATAATTAAACTGCGTCCACGATCTTGGTGAATTTAAACAAGCGTTAATTTAGGAGTTTATGCAGCCACGACAGAACGGACGGACTACCGGAATCAAAATCGGCTAGAATCCGTTCTTGGTGTTAGAAACGCGACCGTAGATACGTGATGTATATGGAGAAATTATTATGTATTCATTATGTACCTAACATATATGGACGCTTTAGATGACATAACAGATTATGGGATATATAAATCGCTTTAGACTACATAACAGATTATATGGGTTAGGGTTAGGGTAAGGTTTCATGATTGATTATATAATAATATATTGGGTTCATAATAATTTCCCCATACATAACGTACCTATCAACTACCTACCGCTGACCGAGGCACGGCGGGACTCTGGTCTCGATATTGAGTCCGTCTTGACTGTTGTGTATCGAGCCCATGACATCTCGAAATCAAACCCTTTAACACAATATGTACATTTTAAAGAGAAAACAAACGTGTTTTGTTAGTCGTTATTCAGCGGGCAGTTCTTAATGCCTTTCAGTTATCGGTCAAAAAAGGAGGCGTTTTCTTTTGTTCAAAAAGTCTTGTCTTTAGTGTGTCTATCATTAGGAGCCTTAATTATTTTCATTTATAATCTCCGAAGTGAAAAGTTGAATCTCTTGTTTTTCCGAGACTCTGCTCCCAAACTAACGTGAACTACTCACAAAAATGTAAAAGAAATGCACCAGTGTTACGAGCAAATTGGCGACATTCTGGCGGTTCTAATTAAGAGGTAAAATCCTTTAAAACTATGAAAATAAGTCACCATGCTCTCAGTCTGGTATTTCAGACAAAACATGCCGGCAATTCAAAGCACAAAATAAAAGCGTTGTAGTTTCCTTTACTTTTGTATTGCAGATTGTGAAAAGCGAACGCGCAAGAGTGAGCCAGCTTCGTATTTTTGCGGGTATATTTGTTGCTTCAGGTTAACATTTGGCTCGCACTTCGCACGTGCCACCGGCCACCAGCAAGCATTTTGTTGGTATTTAGTTATGTAGTAGTTATCAGGTGTTATAAAACTCGTTACTAACTGATACTGGATGCCTACTAGAGCTCTCGTCGATAACTTTTACACGTGCAAGCCCAAAGACCAGTAAAATAACTATAAAATGCATATACGTAGTAACCGGTGCAAAAAGACTGGTGCTCTGTTGCCGGGCATGAGGCAATAAACGACTTGTGTAAATCATCAAAGTCAGTCTGCTTTCCGCTGGAAAGAAATGAAGCAAATGACGCCAATTGAAATTTGTACAAATCCATTTCATGATTCACGAGTTGGTTTCTGTACAAAGTTAAATCGGCCTCTGCTTTCTGAGAAGGCATGCCCTTTATTAACATTACTTTAGTAGTCCTTAGTACGTTAAATCAAAATTTGCCTTAGCGTAGCGCAAGCTAGGGGATGATAAACCACGGAACTCGGCGATTTTATCTTTTCAAAGCTAAACGGAATGAAATAATACCTTTTTTCAAAAGTTTACTTGCTGGATCGAAAGTTTATAACTAATTTAATCCGGCCTCTGCCTGTTTATATTTTTAGCACTGAAACTGTTATGAGCAAGTGGTTATGACGTCAGCGCTCGAGTGGCCAACAATCACACAGATGTTAAAACAAATACGAGATCAAAAAGATCATGTAGTTAATTTTATTTTCTCTCCGGCGAAAGATCACCTTTAAAAGTACAGGTCAACGGCGGTTTTGTACCTTTGGAAGTGTTTTGTTTAATTAGACAATTCTTTGGTCTTTCTGAAACCAAGGCAAGTAATAGATCAGTTAATCAGTCGCTGTTACAATAAAACATTAGTACCTTTCTGGCGGCGCCCCAGAGAGAGCCTGTTGACCACCTGTGTGCATTTTATGTTTCTCATCCAGTCCTAGACTTGAAGTCGCCCCTCGTGTGTTTCAATTGTTTTCGTTATGCTTAAGGGGCCTTTAAAATTCAAAGATTCTTTTGTTCAGGTTTAACCAACTTTTTCACATCCCCATCACAGCAATAATTTCGTAGCAAACTTTGGGCAGATAAATCCCGGATAAACAGAGAGTTTCTTTGCTTTTATTCACACCCCCATCACAGCAATAGTTTCGCAGAAAACTTTGGACAGATAAATCCCGATAAATAGAGATTTTCTTTTTGTTTTCGAGGCCTTCGTAACAGAAGTTTTAAACTTTGGTATTTATAGCTTCTGTTCTTGTAGTGAATGGTCGCAAGCAATTGGTGTAAAAACTGCGGTACTTTTGCATGTGTTTTTGGTCAAACTTCAATTATCGACTGAGTTACAAATAACTCAGTGAAATCTTGACCGAAATCTTGAGCAAAAGACAAAAAAAACATCATTTTTAGCATCAACGATACAAAAATTAAACAAACAAGATTCAAAGATTTTCGACTGACCGGCTCTAGTATTTTAAACAGGTGCTCGAGATTTAAAGTTTATCCTGTTTTCATCGTCTTTCAAACTCGCTTACATGTGTGAGGAAGAGGCATGGTCGGTAGTCGATTTAAAATATCTTTTTAAAATCTGGGCATGATTGAGCCGGCGGAATAATCGGAGAATAAGCAAAGCGTATATACAGTCAACTCCCGCCTTGCGGACACCTCGCTTTTACGGACACCCCGCTATTAAATCGCTAAATCCCCGGCGAAAATTACAGACGTTTGACTGAAATAAACTCCCGCTATTACGGACTCTCGCTATTACGGACTTACAGACACTTTATTCGCTCCCAACGTCACAATTTTATTGTTTTCTCTCTAGTTATAGCGGACACCGATCAGCATTTTGGAATATTTGCACACATACTAAGTCTATTTTTTCTGCTTTTTGAGATTGTCTTTGTCTGTTTTGGTCGATTTCCGCTTCGTCTGTCCATCAATCAAAATTCCTTCATCTTTTTCTCTTAAGGCCCTCTTTGCACTCTCGCTTCCATGAATAAGTTCGTCCAGTCTGTCCAAATATTTCCTCCAAAAATTTTCTCGCACCAAATCGCGGTCCCGAGGGGTCCGCTATAACGGGAGTTGACTGTATTCAGTATCTGGTACGTCAGATCATTCCGTTATCCTTTTTCATGAGTGTTCTTAATTTCTACATGCCACAGTCGTGCGACATTTTTGTCTCCAATCTTTTTACTAGGCGTTCACTGACCGCAAGATAATGCAAGAGTCAGTGGCAACGAGCCGTGCTTGAAGACAAAGGGTTTATTATATTGACATCATGTGCTTCTCTAAATCTGTATGGTATTATTAGTTCAGTTTCCAGGCTTCTTTTTTCAGTTAGTAATTGTATTGACCGAAATTTTTTTATCTTGTTCAGTATGTTGGTTCACACTGAGTGTATAACTTAAGAGAGTAAATACGAATGATATCGTCCACCTCGGTGTTTGCTGACTTTGTAGAATTAAAATGATTACAATGGGATAAAAACAAAAAGAAAGAAATCGTTTTTGCTTTCTTGTGTGTAAGAAAAAAACACGTTAATTGTGGTCCGTTGAAAAGATCGAGTAGAAAAGTAAACCCACAAAAAACTTGGGAAGCCAACAAAAGTATTTTATTTTATCTGATCTTGAAGCTGATTGGATAATGAATGACCAGGTTGTCACTTTGGTTGGCCAATCAAAATCAATGCCGTGATAGCCATGCATGAATAATTACAAATAGCGTAGTCAAACATTTTTGTTCTTTATGCCTTGTCTTCGCACATACAGGAGCAACATTGCGATTTTAGTCAGTTCAAAGCTTCAAGCCTCTTCGAAATGTTAAGCAGCAAACACAATTAAAAACTGGATCGATCACTCCAAGATCGGGTGTAATAAATACGATGTACGATAAGCGCGTGAGAAACTCTCCGACCGTGAATCTCGGCAAAGATAAAACATTGAAGTGTTCAGTTCAAGGATGTTTAACTTAATTTCTGAAAAAAACTAATCCTGACTGACATAAGAGATGATTTTACGGAGGCCGAATACTGCAAAACATATGCGATCTCTAGCAACTGGCGATGGGGTTCAAACACGATCGTCGGTTTTTGTGCAATTCATTATTCATGTCCTCCAAGCAAACTGTCCATCTTGAGGTTTTTTGAAAACTTAATTAATTTCATTGACAGCGATGATTTGATCATTTCAGTTGTTTGAAAGAATTAGCGAATGAAATGAATTTGTGTTTATTCCTGGGGCACCAGTTAACCACAGTGCCAGCCATTTGCTTTGGGTCTGTTGTAAAATTTACTTCAGTCAAGAGATATAACTCTGCGTGTGAGATTTGCCGCGAGTAATTGCCACAATGTATTACAAATCGAAGTTGTCTTTGCAAAACTGAAAAGAAAATTCAACTTTGATAGGTAGAAACTCGCAAAGCCGAATTGAAGGAGCGATATTTAGCTTTATTTGCATGGCTGGCAGACTACAAACTGTAATAACGTGCGAATACAGCTACAAGTTGTACATTTGTTTTGGGAAGTTGTATTCAAGTAATGCAACTTTCTTTTTATTAAACCGCAGCGTTTGAAAATGTGCTTCGAAGTCGCTGTGATAATCGCAATTATTGATTTTACTCACTTTTTTTCTGCCTGTCAAGAAACAAAAGAAACCAGCACAAACATGGCGGACGCGGGCTTACATCTGTTGTGTATGTAACAAGTGCGACTGTGGGTTTATTTTTATCGTGTTTTGTGTTTTATTCGACGTATCTTTTATTACAAGACCTCCTTTCCGCTACAAAAGGCAGCGCGAGCAATTAACAGTGAAAGAATGAAGCTTTTCATGAAGACATAAGAAATTCTTTGTTGCGTACTCTCGCTCGGTTACGCGTTGTTGGTAATACAATGAAAACAAGCTCGAGAAAAAAACGTTACAAAATAAAATGGCTTATTGTTTGGGTAACACCTGCTCACAGGCTCGAGTCTTTGTAATATTTTTGTTATTCTTTTCTCTTTTTTTGATAATTCAGTTTAGACTAAACCAAAATGACTCTGAAACATCGTTTTTCGAGAAAAATAAGATTCAACTGCGCCAAATTGATAAAGTTTGGTAGATTGAATACGCAATGTTTCGCTTTTCAGGAAAGCTAAGTTACTTTTGCGGAAAGAAGGGCAAGCAGAGATTATAAATAAATGTCAGCACATATAAAAATATCTCTCACTTTATCTGAACATTATATTACATTTTATTACGTGTCCCCTTCGTTTTTCAAGATATGTCACGTTTCGATGCGTGCTTGCAAGGGCGGATTTGAAGCGTGGACAGCACGTGACCCACGCGAGACACGCGCTACGTACATAATCACTAATGTACAACATGTCTATAAATCACAATTTTGCCATGGTTACGGGATTTAGTTAACCTTGGCTTCCAATACGATTTTAAAAATTTCGAATTTCCTGAGAACTGCATTGTTGAATCACGGATAGAAAGGAAGGATTTGGAGTAAAATATTTTTTATTTTCGGCGAAGTCAATACATTTTGCGCAAACAAAAAAGAATTTTGTCTCAAAAAGTAATCAATTTTCTAAAAGCTATTGGGCGTAATTACCCATCTATTTTTAACAATTTTTTTCTAATGCAAAGAAAAGCTTACACGCCCGAAGGCTTTCTTAAACCTTTAATCATTTTTCCGCTAAGGGCGGATTTGCTCTCCACACAGGAAACTTATGTCGGCTCCTTAAATACAAACAAAAAAGGATACAAATTAATTCTCTCAAATTACCAAATTAAATAAATGTTCTTTGATAGGTTAAATGACCCTCAAAGATGCAAATTTGGTTCCTTTTGAACTCTAACAAAGACAGTTTTTAAAAGAAGTTTTTTGTAGCCTTCCGACGGGATGAATGCGCACTTTAATGTTTGACCTAAACGCACCGGCCGCCATATTTCAATGGGATTTTTGGCACTTAGATTCATTTCCGATTAAGAATCATTCTATAATTAAAATCTTGAATGTTCCTAAGCGGTTTCAAACCAAAAACGAATGTATTTGCCAAGTGGAATAGTTATTTTACCGGAAATTAATATGTTCACATTTATTAGTCTTCTTTTGCGAATTAGAAACCGATTCACCTGCCGTTTTTGCTTGTTTGTCGAAATAACCAATTCATTTATTTCGTATGAAGCTTTCGAGCTAACCATGCTAACGCGTAATTTTTTTACCCGTTGCATAATGCGTTCAATTTCTGTTTGATCAGAAAGGAACAAATCTGGTGTAAGACGTTAGATAACTGAATCGAAGATAAGTTTTGTTTGGGCAAAATAACTTAGCACACCCCCTTCGTGTACGTTGTAAGTTGACCTGAAAGACTACACGCAAGCGAGAAAGCTTTGAATGAATAGAACAACAGTGCAAAATAAATGAAAAACTAAGGTAAGAAATTTTACGAAAGATTAAAACGCGCCTCCCAAGATGCCTTTGCGTTCATTACAAACCTCCTCTATATAGCTGGCACGCGTTTAAAGAATTGAAATAGAACATAGCAATATATCTTGATTAAACTGAGTGCGGGTTGAAAACACTGATACATAGTGCAAAAACGCCAAAAGGGGTGTGAAATGACTAATTGCCAGGTTAATTGAAAGAAACGAACGGGGGGATTGATACTATGAACGCTGAATGCTTTTTTCAATGCGTTTATAACTTCAAGGTATAGTTCAAGTGAACTTTTTTCAAAGCCGAAATTTGGATCGAAGAAGAAATCTCCCCTCCCTCGAAGTTATTATCATAGAGAGGGTTTTGAAGCTGTCGTGCACTAGAATAAAAAAGGAACTCTTCTTTTTCCTGAACAATATATACCGAAATTACATAATTACCAGAATTAAATATTGTTAACTTTATGCTCGTCCGGTGGGTCTATACAAAACAGAAAGGTTTTTGAATTACGACTGCAGCGGTAATTCGTGACTACAAGGTCAGCACAAGCTTTCAAAACATCCCAAACTGTTTCCAAATTAATTATCAATATTTAAACACGACGATGCTCTATACGATACCCACAGAGCAAAATAATGACACCAAGCTGGGATAAAACGAGCCACGATGAGATTTTAATATTCACTGACATTTTGCTTCATCATGAATTAACATTTTAAAAGCCATTTTTGTAAGAAATGGAAAAAAAATCCAGCCCAAACGGCAACACGCTTCCGCTTTGAATCTTCATTAAGAAAAAACGGTTAGAAATTCTTCCCTCCAAGTCGTGAATGAACGAAAAACAGTGCGATTGTCGCCGTCATTTCACAGAAAGATATCACGCACAGCTTTCGTTTTGTAAATGAACTTTAAATTAATGACACGAAGTTTGACAGTAAAGAAGCAGGTGTGTGCATTTTTCTTTGCCAAAGCTTTGGCTTAAAAACAGACTAGTTTATAGCTACATGCGGTACCTCTCGTATCGAGAGTAATTACCTTAAAAGATAGCATCTAAATAAGGCGTTTTTTTAAATCAATTTTCTTCCAAACAGCCGGCGAATAGGGCATTGGAAAGAATTCTCGTTCAAGCTAACAAGGTCGAAGGGAAATAGCCAAAATATAACACATGAATTACTTTTGCAAACCAAACTACGCATAATATAAAATGCACTTTATCGCCATTTCCTAAGAACTAATACACCATTTTACTGGGTCATATTACAAATACGCATACCATTTGTTGTCATTTGATGCTACAATAAAGACCGCGGCATTTTAATTTGTAACATGTTTGTAAAGTTTCAAGTGCCTTTCTTATTCTTGGCAAATAGCCTTGAAATTTGAACTGAAACTAAATTTTCTTCGCTGTTGGGCTAGCTCGAACGTCGATTAATGTAGTCTACAATTTTGACATTTGTAGCAAACTTCGCCTAGTATTCAGGGAATCTTTTTTGCCCTATTTCTACGTGAGCCGTTATCTATAAGTTGGAAAGATGAAAATGAATTTTTGGGATTTATTTTTAAAATCCCTTCAGCTTAACTATATGTTTGACTAAACTGTTGCAAAATGGTTGCATGTAGCGAAAAGTGTCTCTCTTCAAAGTTGACAATTCTTTCACACCCTTGACGAAGAGACGATTTTTTTCACTCAGTTCCAATTTGATAGCGTAAAAGTGTTTTCGTTTTAGAAGAAGATCCTCAAATATAACTGTTCAAATTGCACCATGTCATGCTATGCTAATTTGCTTAAAAAGATACAACTACCATTTTTAGTATCCGAAATTTCTTTGTTCATTATATTTGAAATTTATGCTTAACAATATCTGTTTTCAAGGTTTCGAAAAACTAAGTCGAGATTGCAGCCTTTGGAAAAAAAAGATGCTTTATAATCTGATTCTTGGCACGAATGGTCATAAATGGTGCGTAAGATTTTGTTTCAAAGCATTAAAAACGAGCAAACATTTTGGACTAATTGCGAAATCTTTTTTTAATTTCTGGATGTGAAGCATAAGCAGCTTTTGTGATTTCTTGGTTTATATGCAAACTCTCTAGAACGACTGATGTCATTGATGAAATAAGCGTCTCTTAGGAAACGCACGCAAGTTTGTGTAAATTAACAAGCAACATACGCAATTTGTAGCACGTTTTAGCTAGCGATACACATCAGTTAAACCATATCTGTTACCAACCCTGCTCAGTAGAACCCCAGCAGTTGCCATCACTTGAGGTCCATAAAATCTCGTATCGCCCGCCTCGATTTTGCAAAGTTATTTACTCAGTTGGGCGTCCTTTCGAAGAATTAAAACTTCTGTTTTGCGCTTGTCAATTTTCCCATACTCGCACAGGGCGAGTATAATTCGTAAAAAGTGTATTCTTTATTATAGCACATGGAAATGTGTCAGTATTAGCTAATTGTAGGTGTCAAAGTGTATGGAAACCAACGAAAAGATTAACAGACTCAATACTTGGCTTGTAACCGCGGTTCATGCGTCATCCCAACAAAGTACCCGCTCGTAAACAAAGTTTGTGGCCCATTAAATTGATATTTAAATGCGTACAAACGAAGCCCCCGCTTATAAATCTCCATTTAAGCAATGCCAATTGTCGAAGATGTGATATTGATGAATTACCGAAGGCTAGTTGTCAGCTTAAATAACAATAAAACAAAAATTACAGCGAGAAATTTCGCCAAAACCAAGAGTGGATTTGTTTCAATTTTTTTCAGATATTCCATATGAGTAGGCTGTATGCATTTTGCAATAAAGCATTTTCTCGTAAGAAGAAAAATACACATTTTAGGCGAAAGCGATGCACTATCAATTGCGGTTTTAAGTCTACAGGTGGAAATGTTAACAGTTTGACTCCATGAAATAATTATGTTTTGTTTCTCAGTAAAAATCGTCAACCAGAGAGGAATCGTCAAATTTCTTGCGGACGATACTCCTGTTCAAAGTTATCCTTTTTTTGCCGAAGGTTTACTCCAAAAGAAAGCAATTAATTTCAATTAAATTGAGATCCCTCGCTGGGCTGAAAACTACAAGATTGCCATTTTGTGGTATTGTTCAAACAATGCGATACAACAAATTTGGCTAATTTGATCTCACCGGGTAGCGTTCTCTTAAAGTAAAACTAATTTCTGATAATTTTGGGCGCATAATTAAGTGAAACATACAGCAAGTATTCACATACGCTCGATATGGTTTTCGTGTTTTGGAGGGTTTTTAACTTAGAGCAAAACTACTTCATACAACGATCGAATAACTACAAATTGATCCTATGTGACAACTGAGAAAAAGAATCATCGAGATTTCGATCGAAAGTCTCAAACGCGCGATAGATATTTAAGGCAACGGAAACTCGTTTTCTCTTTAAATTATCTTTTATTTATAAGAACCAATGGCATTTAATTTCTTAAGACCTTCGTTAAATTTTCTACAGCAATTAAGGAGAACATATGTTTCCAGAAGTATTTTGCGTACAACTTCTTTTGCTTGCTAAAAATACAAACTCGTATAGCTATAGCAAATACAGATTATGTAAAAGTTATGATCAATCGTTCGTATATTTACAATCTGCTGGCTGAAGCCTTTCTGTATTCATGCAATTTCTCCTTAAAACTCGGGTGGCGTTTCGTGTCTCATGGTTGCGTGTTAAGTCTACGCATTTCGCCAAGAAATTGATTAGACATATAATGAATTATCCGATTAACGCAGCAATTCTAGCCACCTTTTTGTTTCACAGAACTATTGTACAAAAATCTTTACCTTATTCTACAATTCTCTACATATTTTTATATACACGATTTGCCGTCCTTTGTGCTAAAATGGTCAATACAACTTGCTTAACTTGAAGGCGATAGTGGACTGTGTGTGCTCTCTGTAACTTGGTGTTGTGCAGCTTTTTTGTCTTTTTTCCACTTAACACGGCGATTTTGGAACCAAATCTTGACCTGTTTCTCTGATAAATCGAGCAGAGCGGCGATCTGAATTCTGCGAAGCCGTGATAAATATCTGTTTTGGCTGAATTCTTTCTCGAGTTCCAAGAGCTGCATGCTTGTGTAGGCTGTACGAATGCGTTTTGACCTTGAATTTCCTCTGTTCAAATTGTTAGGTTCGGCTCGGGATACTGTTGGATGAAATAAAAAATTGACATGAAAAGGTGAATTTAAGAGGTTTTATCACCAAACAAAATCCAGCGTGTATACAGATAAAAAATGAAGTTTCAAGATTCAAAGTCTGAAGTGCGCCAGAACTTTGGCAAAACACCTGTCACTTAGAGCAGATTAGATAATGTGGCTTCTTGGACTAAAAAGGTATCAAATTGAGAATGTAAAAATTACAGTTAATTACCGTATGACACTAGACGGAGGCGATCTTCCTCGCTGGTGGCGTAATGCGGCTGCAAATGAGCATGTTCGGCTTTCAGGAACTCTTTCGAGTACAGGCTTGCAGAGTCAGGAATTGTCGCTCCGCGTACGTGCAGAAACGGGTGAACGGCCGGACTTGTTGGTATACAGAGCTGACATAACCCTGATGCTTCAGATTGGGAAGGCGTCCAACAACACGAACAAGGAACTGCCGCTTCGAAGCTGTGTCTTGAGTCGGCAGCGATGGAAGCGCTGGTCGTTTTCGGTTTGCTGTTTTGGATCAGGGACTCGATGTAAAAAGACGAACTCATGGTGATGTATACGCGATGGCGGACTGGCAAGTTCTGTCCGTGGCAGCTTTAATGAGGCATATATAGCGCTAAGCGCACGTGGCCTATGTTGCCAAATTATGTTCACTATTGTGCGAATCATAAAGGAATATCATAAATAATGAACGAATTTTAAAGCTTTAGAAAAACAGTTTAAAGCACGCTTAATTACTGACACAGCCATTCAAAGTCAGCCAATGATTACCTAGATGGGGGCGTGGTGTGACTACTTGTTTCTCTTCCTCTTATGTATTTCCTAAGCAGAACATTTGCTTCAAAAAAAGCAATCCTTTGATCGACAGGCCCGGTGAATTGTGACTAGGTGATCGTTCGTAGCAAACGTCCACCAGTAAAATTAATCATCAGCTAGCTGGCCCCATGATGTTCTTTTTAAACTAGTCTTTGCTGATCTGTATCACCTGCAAGCTCTTGATGACATTTCTACTTCCAATTGTTAACCATTCACTCGGCCTTTTTGGTGTCAATGTAATTAACTTTTCATCTATCCTCTTTCGGGCACCATTGTGGCAAAGTTTAGTTTTCTTCGGTTGACAGTCGTACATCCTGTATAACAACAAACAGCCCTTTCTACCGAGCGCAAAGTTTCCGGTTCTTGAATTAAGACCCATACAGAAACACAAACAACCTCAGATTCATTTATTTTCAGTGGATACTCCCTAGATTTTTCTTCCACCAAATGATTATTTTCGATTCATAACTCTCTCTTTTTGCCGCCAAACGATTATCCGCATAAAATGTCGTGTGTCTATTCACTGTTTAATCAAGATTGTTTTGAAAATCCCTACTAGCACCATTTTCTAGATTTTATTTACTTAACAGTCACAAAATAAATTGAATTTTTTCAAATAAAGTCCCCAGGCAAAATAATTTTTTAGTAAGCCTCAAGCGAGACTTATCGCGGTGTTTTCATGAAGTGCCTTAATTTTTGAGCACCTCGAAATTACTCTTCTTTTTATTTGGATGTAAAGTTTTGGGCGCGCCTTTTCCAGCAGTTGCAATGTAGATTTAAATTGCAAAATTTCTAACTCTAGGAAAACAAATGATGTTTAATAGACGTGGCAATAATACTTGTGGCGAAATTAAAAACTCGAACCTGCACCTTGCGAGAGCAAAATGAATATTAAAAATGAGCTATGAAAACCGGTGGGCAGGCTTTTGGCGTTAATCGAAGTAAATAACGCCTGTAAATAATATTATGTGCGCGCTAAATTAGTGCACGAATTTTTTTGTTTTCATGCCACCCAGAACTTTCCAATGTTTTTCGAAATGCTTAGCAAACAACTCGTGACACAGAAAACAAAATGCTCCCTGCAGGTTGCGTTTATATGGGCTTTACTCTGCAATAATGGCCAAGATCCAATTTGAAAGATCACCGCGATTAGCGTTAACAAGTGCGTAAAATCATGGTTAATAAGATGCGCTCACAGACTTCACGCTGTTTAAATATAGGGAATCAAATAAACTGGCGCGGGTTATTAACACGCGTTAATCATTCAATGGAATACAAGGTGTATCACTGAGTACAATTGCCTGTGCATTCTGTATCGCTTTACACGGTCACTCTCGCATGCAGTTGAACAATGCTTTAAAAAAGTACAAATATCAAATGAAGAAATTCAGGCCAAATTTAATTTTGCCGGGTACACAAGTCATTAGATTTTGTGTTTACCCTTTTAATTACCTTTAATCTCTCCGGAAGGTTCTTTTTCGCACTAACTACTGAGGGATAAAGCCAAATTTTGTTCCCCTCTTTAAACGGAAGTTTTACAGGAAATTAGCTTAGTTAGTGTACACAATATTTAGATAGTGAGTCCGGCTGCAAGTAACACAGAAATTGTCGACAAGAATCAAAAAGTAAATACAATCGATAATAACCTACAACTGGGGCAAATAAAAAACGCTATTTTTTGGCTGTGCAATTCTAATATTCTACCTACCTAAAACAAGAAAAGGATTTAGCTGAGTTTGCTTCATATGCAACCAACGACAAGAGAATAACTTGCCATGAAGGTCAGTTTTAGGCTTTGCAAGTGACTCAGTAGAAAGATTTGGCAGTCCAATAAGTTTTTGCGATCGGCGCTGGGGTCATTTTTCTGAAATTTGCGGTGGAGCGTCCGGCAATTTTCCCGTTTCCATGTGGACTACTCTAAACAGTGCGGGATAATTAAGTTCTTAAGTGTTTTCTACGCGTGCCTTGTTTAATCTCTTGCTCGCGCAAATCAAAACAAACCGAGACATGTATCTTTCTCAAATAAAAGATTCTTTTTAACAAGCAGAGCAGAATCAGACATAACATGCCTTAACCGAGCTGCAGTAATAAAGCACGAGTAAATTATTTTAAAAAAGGTATCATTTTTAATGCGTTCCAAACAGTGAGACTTATTTATGTCCCGTGGTGATGACAAAACATTCGGAAATGCTCAACTCACTTGGACACCTCTGGCTGACAATAAAACTCTAAAGGACAGACCGCAAATATTTTAAAGCAGCCTAATGGTGGCTTTAGGACAATTTGTGGTAAAAAGGGAGAAAGTAAAGCTTCGCAATTAAAACGATTGTTGTTGCTAAAAGTGTTTTCGCCTTAAAAGAAAAAAATTGGCACAATCGTCCCAAAACTACCTGCCAGCTAATTCAAATTCTAATTGAAACGTCTGCGTAAACGTGCGAGGGCTAACCGTTAATTAGGTTACTTATTGTTATCCGCCTACAAGATCCTCGTTGAAAAAAAGTTTGAAAAGGCACAAGGTACTTTGCGAATATCACTTTGGAAGAGCTAGTTCACACATCTGTCATTCTGTTGTTACGTTGAAATAAGGTAAAATATCAACTTGTTTGACTCAGCTACAAAATGTCGAATCCTGGCAGATGTTTCTTTGCGCGTTTTGAAAGGAATTACTGCTGAAAGTATTCATACATGAGCAAAAGCTGTAGAATAACTCAATTATCTCCAGTAATTAACTAACACAGCTTGAAAAGTTTCCTAATCTAGCTAGCCCAAAACTGATTTCCTTTTATTTTACTTTTTAAGCGTGCCTTTTAAGTCGCCAGAGAAAAGGCCTAGGTTTAGCAAACTTTAATTCTTTTTGTATGTTGTTTCCTTCAAACTGCTTCTGCCTGCCAAAAAGACAGGTATTATTGTATTTTTAATAAATGAAAGGAACGATTATTTAGTTGAAAGTTTATAAACGCCAATTCAATTAAATTCAGCACTAAGAGTAGATTTTTATTGCTATCGGCTCGTGTAATGTGCGCACCTTGTTCATTAAATTTAATTGTTTTCTATGAATAGCACCAATGTATGAACTGAAAATTAGCTCAACTCGGAATTAAATGAACTTTTTACGAATCATATGTTGATCTTTAGCGCACGAAATAATTCATCATGAAGGAAAGTTTGTGCGCAAGAAATATTTGGCAAAAACTCTTCTTTTCCTCTTTCATTTTCTGTTTTGACAGGTATTTTAGCCTGTGTTCAGTCGGCGAAAAACAAATTGTGTAAACAACGGAAATTTGCGTCTAGCTTATAGCAGGTGAAAAAGAATCGGCTATTATTTCTAAGAAAACCTGGCACATTGGGTACACGATTTGTACATTACGATTTCTGAGTACAATTCAAGGAGTTAAATGATTTTAGCTAACTCCATAAACAAAGAAGGGTGTCCAAATTAGAATTTCAATAAACTACTTAATGCAATTTTATCAAGAATTTCAACGTCCTGCTTGGGTAAAACAAGAAAGGGAAGCGATATTAATATTTTACTAAGTGCTGATGAGGCTAAAGTTTCAAACAGTTATTGTATTAAAACTGTATAATCTTTTCCTAAGGGTGGCTTAAACAACTTGTGAAATTCCTTTCCAAGCCTGCAAAACCTGCTAAAGAGTCATTTGATCTCGTGCAAATGTTTGCAGTGCTGTGTAAACCGCAACGAAGCAAATTTTAAGTATCTTTTATGACCAAGTTTATTTCAACGGAATACGCCTTAAATATTAATGAACAGAAGTTGAAAATAATTAAGAGGCAAAGTTGGTAAATAACCATGTCTTAAAAAAATGACGAGAAGAGTTCGACGAAACAGAACGTCGACCACAGTAGAACAGAATTCCCCAAAACAAAAGTGACCATTCTTCTGAGCACAGAAGCTGAAATGAAGTTTGAAATAATTTACTGAAGTTAGTCGTTTACTAGAAATAATCGAACTTAAAATGACGTTTTTGTTTTTCATATGGTAAAAAATAAATGAAGAGACACAATGTTGGATCCCAACCAATTCATTTAAGTAATTTTCATTAGTTTCAAACCACGGTTCATTTTGCTTGTCAAGTAAAATTGTTCAAAAAATCGTAAAGCAAAACTATGACCTATCCAGGACCGATTATTTTGAGCATAAATTTTTGCGAGTAAAAGATGTATCTATAGATTTAGTCCCACGAAGCTATTTCAATACACAATAACGGAAACTGTTTTCAAAGTGACACGCTGTACATAACTGGTTTCATTTTTAACAGTTGAAACTACAACCAACCAACTATTTTATTTTGCCTGAGATTTGTCAATACAGCCATGTTCTCAGTCAAAACTAAATTTTGATTATCATATGGAAATCTTTTCGTGTAATGGCAAAAATTCGAATTCATCGCTTTCTTTATTGGAAGGATGAACTAAATACTGAACTTATGAATGTCAAAGCGTCAACTTCTACTAAAATTTATACAATAAATGGAGCAGGGAACAATGTATTTGAAACCAAACCGCGGATGAGAAGACTTGTTGTTTTTAACAGGTTGTTTTTGCCAAAAACAAAACGGTGGAAAAAGGGAAGATTAAAATAAAGACGAACGTATATTGTGAATATAAAGCCAACAGGGGAATGTACCGGGTGCAACAAGACACGATATTCAACAAAACGTTTGGAGATGCAGCGCTATCGTATGCAACCAAACAAGCCTAAGCTGGTGGAAAGTTATTCAGACAATCCCAACAACACAGCGAAACGAAAACAGGAAGAAGTCGGAAGGAAGGAAGGAAGGAAGGAAAGAGCGATGGTATATTAACATAAACAATATGTCAGCAAATAAAATTTGTGATTATTTAAAGTCAAACGGAGAGGATGAAAACCGAGGGAATTCGGTGAAAACTCGACAACCCATTGCAGGTGAACAAATGCAGACGAAATGCGTGTTCAGATTTTCCTGTTAGGTCAAACGTATTTTGCGACTAATTTCTTGTCAAATTGTATCGCTTAGGTAGCTAACTTACAAAGACAGTACACGGTACGTTTTCCTTGTCTATGAAGCTTAGACGACGCACTTAGCCTTTAATGAAACTTGCAGGACGCGCTCAGAAATAAACTGTTTTCACGGTTTCTCTTACACGATTGGCAAGAAGATTGAAACAGAGTACCGTTATCCCGAATGCAAGTGTTTGCGGCAGATAGCTCGATTTAAAGCTATTCTAGGCTTCAGTTTGTGCAATGCGCTAACACACTTGCGCTGTTATAACAATGAACTCGTGTAGCCACGGGCGTTAAGAAGTTGGCTTATTGCAAAACGAAAACAAGAAGGAAACAGATAGTATTATCTGTTAAACATATAGCAAATTTCAATTAAGAACTTCTCCGTTCCTGTACTAACGTATCGTAAAATATGGCGCTTGATGTCTGTGTAGTTTTGTGAAGAGCACACGATAGAAGCTAACCAAATATGCAAAATATTCGGCACCATTCCAAGTTTCTTTGTTTAAAATCAAAAGAAAACAGGTAGAGTTTCGCCCAACGCCGCGCCGCAGGGACACCCAGTCACATCGAGTGAACCTGTCAAGAAGTGTTTTATCCACGTGTGAGTAATAAGCGGATCAAAAGTCGAGAAACCAAATTAGCGGCATTAAATGTGTACCTGTAAAGAATTGTACTCGACCTGGTTACTGTCCATTAAAACAGTTGTACAATGATCACAGACTTTGAATTAATGACGCACCCAGAAATAAACCGTTTTCACGGTTTCTCTTGCACGATTGGCGACAAGATTCAAACAGAGTCCCGTTATCCGGAACGCAAGGCGACAGAAAGCGGATTGAGTTAAGCGGTTTGCGGCAGATTACTCGAGATAACATCCATAATCATAACCGAATGCCTTTGTCCTTTCTTGTCTTTTTTCACCGCGCAAAAGAATATACCGAAAGAAAAAGAAAAGAAACACTGAGTTGGATAAATGATTTGCCATTTCATTGAGCCCGCAAATTGTTTTCTATTCTTTTGTTTTTTTGTTTTGCTTGTAAAGGCGACACAGATCCGGAAACGTGTTTTTTGTTTTCGCCATAAAACACAAGCAACACGCGATGTGCTTTTTGTTGGCTCTCGCGCTTTATTAACTGGTAAAAAGGATGACAAAACTAACGAATTACGTCCACCTTAACATTTATTACTGTGCACGTGCCGCAGATATAAATTGCAACTTCATATAAAATTAGAATAGCAGATAAAAACGGTTTTGTTGTAATGGTTTTGGCCGTCGCAGGGAAACACTATCGTCATTGAAAAGGTTGAAATGATACAAGTGGGATTTAAATCGGGTTTCTTTTTTAACTTTTAAAAGAAAGCCAGCATGATACTTCCCCGGAACATACAACTAGCAAAGCTTCAGCCATTGAAAAAGATGTTCAAATTTAAATACCAAATATTTACCTTGTGAAATGTGTGGAGATTTAAACCGGGTTGTTTGCCCAGGAGCCGCAAAGCAAATATTGGCGAAAGGGGTAAAGTTCTCTGATCACCTTGGACAACTTGACTAGAATCGTCGGCAAAAGGGTTTCTTCGATTCTTTAATGTTTTCCTTAGATTGATTAATAGTGTAGTTATGACCCCACAACATAAGCAAGGCTAAATTGGGTGACCGCAAACAGGTGAGAGACAATTTTCGTTTCATTAAAGACGTCACTGGTTAGTGATGACGTTTTCCGCATTATACACGCGGTTAAGCAATTAGGGCAGACAATGCCAACACACGCACTCTCTCCTCTCTTTGCGAAGCTTTTATGATTCTTTCAAGAAGCCATCTGCTCAAATTTGCTGGTGTATTTGTCTCGTTGTACGGTACAAACAAGTGAACAAAACGAGTCTCTTCCAGTTGAGTAATAAATTACCCGTTTAAAAGAAAATAGTGACATGGAGCGAAGGTTTATTTCTGGAGTGGTGTTATTTACCTGCTTTAGACATCTGTTGTTTTGAACAACCTGAACGGATTTTTTCAAAACACGTTTAAGCAACGTTACCCTGGCGGATAACCTTGATCTCCCTTAAATTGAGTTATTTATAAACCCTTTTAGCAGACATGCAGAAAGGGAACTCATTAAAACCATGCCAAGGGAATGCGCGCTTGAATAAATTACAACACTGTAAACTCTTCATTTAGCACAAACAAATTAAACACTCCATTGGGTCGAAATATTATTTCGCATGGAATAGGATTACAGAAAAACACCTTTCCTTAGCACATTCCCAATTATAAGTTTTACACTTTTCTCTAGCTTCATTGTCAGCCTTTTATTGCCATTTTACTTGCTGTCGAAGTTGTCGAAAATAACATAATTGTTGGGGACTTTTCAAAATCATAAAATCACTGCATTTTCGTATTCAACCTCTTGATGCATCCCTGTTCAAATTTGTACAGGAAGCACACGTTTACTGTTTTGATCGAAATTGTACACAGACCAGTTTGTACCCGTCTGGCCATGCTATCGTACAAAGATCAAAGGGATCCGGGATGGTAACCTTTCCTTTCCTAGCTCAAAACATACACGCAATGAAATGAATGTTACAGGTTGATTCTAACCTTAGTTCTCAGTGAGAATTTTGTTTGTACATCAAGATAACACTTGTCTGCTTGAAGAAATATTGACATCGGGTGCCGTTGTGAAAGCTAAAATGGTGAATTATTGCTTGTATATAATTACTCTGTCAATAATTTTTTTAATATGGTAGAATGGGCGGCTGTGACAACAAAAGGGGGCATAAGACTCCTTTTCCCTAGGGGGTCTGAGGTAATGCCTCCCAATAAAAAAATGAAATCTGAAGCTCTCAAATGCAATTTCCAGCACCCTGGGCACAAAAAAGAATGCTGCTTATGATATTTTTTTATTGAAAACGCGTTTTTTGAAGCAGATATTAATTTTTTAGATACATTAAGGTGCACTTTGAATATATTTCCAGTTCATATCTCTCATAGATAACAGTTTTATTAAAAACATGATCATTAGATAATGCTTTCAAGAGTTATAGTAGCTTATTATGATATTTGAGCCATTATGACATGCGCTACAAATATTATAAGCGTAAAGGTCAGCTCAAAAATAAATGAAAAAGGAGTCTAATTTTTGAAGAGTTATCAACCTTTTGGGAGCGTTTTTAATAAAACGATTATTTCACTCGCACTTATTGGATAGGAAATGATTGTAGCTAACTCGGCGCTACACGCCTCGTTGGCCTATCTATCATCTCATATCCAACACGCGCTTGTGGAATAATTGTTTAATATCCCTGACTGTAGCAGAAATTTCTTTGAAGTACTGTTTAGTCATTTACTAATAATAAAAAACGATCAGTTAGATGGAATAACAGTCACAATACTGATATGCGTCACTGCAAGTACATATACGTGTATTTATTTAACTTATTATTACAAATCTTATAAATGCAATCTAAAAACACGAGGATGAGAAGCCTTATCAGCTAGAAGCGGCGGTAGATCGCTGGTAACCGGCTTTTATTGAAACCAATTAGCTTTTTGTCACGCGATGCAGACTTATTAAAATCCATCTCAATCTTGCTCATTCAAGGCCATCCTTGCTTCTTCTCAGTTTGTTGTTTCCTCTTTGGCGTTTCTCTATCTTAGTAAACAATTTTACATATACCAAAGATGGCCTCATTCATGCTAACTTAGCCCCTACAAGCCTCCATTTTCACTCGACGACTGAAGGAAAAATTGTAAAATAAGAATACAGAGTGTCTTATTGCTCTGTAATCTGGTTTCTGGAAACAGTACGTTTCGATCAGTCCTATCTCAGTGTTTTTCGAAGTGCTGTTACAAGAACTTTAGTATCGGACCAAAAGTTAACTAAGGCGGATTGGAGAAACCAAATGACTCATCGTATTGTCGGCGTTAATGCTTATTTTACTCTGTCGGCAACTGTGGGTAGCTGTTTAGCCCTGTATAGGACTCGTCAACACGGTGTAACGAATTCTACATGAACCAGTGCGAGCGTCAGCCCAAATAAAATTGTCAAACCACCCCTATACTTTATCAAGTTCAGGACTTTGAACTTACTTGCACCCCCTCCTCCCCCCCCCCCCCCCCCCCCATCAAATCACGCGTGGACTGGCACTTGTGTAGGCTCCATTACCAGCCCCTGTTCGGTAAGCGGAGCCCGCGCTCCTCTCCTCTTCTCGGAGAGGAACGAAGACCGGACTAGCTAGCGCTCGAGAGAGCGGCGGAAATCGAGATCCCAATACAGGACAAAACAGCTGTCCACGGTTGCAAGCCTGCCTTATCGGTTTCTGCCGTGTTGATGTCTCGCAAAGTCAATTTTTTACGTTGTGTCAGCCTTGCAGTTTTGTTTGTGATACAGTTTATTTTTGGCTGATTAGGTCTCTTGCAGATCCTATGAAAATTAGCAGCATTAGCAGAAAAGCTATTAGATATTACTTTGTGGTGCTGTTGTAGTCTAAACTATTCCAAGAACCAGTATAACAGAAACTTAATATTATGAGAATGAATTTCAAAGGCCGTATGAATTCACCAGAAATGAATTTGCGATTTAAATTACAAGATTACTTGTCCGGCAAAATGGAGGAACTACTTTTAAATTTTACTTAGCAAACAAAGAAGCCTAAGCCATGTATATTATACTTTATTATATGGCCGTGTCTCACGTAGAGTGGAAACTAGCGAATTCACGAATTTGATTGGCTAAATCGATACTGACCGCAGAAAAGATTTCCCCATCTAGACCGACATCTAGATCGGTCAGAAAGTTACAAACAAAACAGGAACACATTGTCCCCTTTTTCTCTAAAAATACTAAATGGAAAATTAAAAAAAGCTTAGCAAGAATAAAAAGTAAAGATTCGACCAAACTTTTGCAAATTTAAGTTCAGCTCATCGCCGTTCGCAAACAAAACGTCAGCGAGAACGAAGCAGTGTAGTTAAGCAAATTTAACTTTCCGTTTCCATTCTCCCATACAGACCGACTAAGCTCGGTTAATAAGAGCTGAGTAATAAAACATGACGGGCATTTGAGAACCTTTTTTCAACTGATACTTTTTTTCAACTGATACTTAAAAAAACATATATATTCCCATCTGCTTATTCAATGTCAAAATTCAAGTCATTAATTTGAAGTCCATGAAGAAAATGAAAATGGTGCGTGGTGGTTTCACGAAATAAAGGCAAACGTGAAAATTTCTGACAGTCTTAACTCCGTGAAGATCCAAAATAAGAATGAGTGTTTATTGTTTGTTTTTTGATCATGTTAAGAAATGTTAATTTATGCATGATGAAGCAAAATGTCAGTGAAAATTAAAATCTCATCGTGGCTCGTTTTATCCCAGCTTGGTGTCATTATTTTGCTCTGTGGGTATCGTATAGAGCATCGTCGTGTTTAAATATTGATAATTAATTTGGAAACAGTTTGAGTATGTTTTGTGCTGACCTTGTAGGCACGAATTATCACTGTAGTCGTAATTCAACAATCCTTCTGCCTTGTGAAGACTGTGAAGACCCACGACAAAATGAGCCCTTTGCATGTAATCATGAAAACCTCCGAGAAAGCGACGAATGTGCTAACAATCCTTAATATTGGTTATCATTTCATTTCTAATTTTCAGAAAAATAAACAAATTATTTTCTGATACTAGCAGAATTTTAACCACCTTCCAGAACATTTGCAAATATTTTGAAAGTTTGTACACGGTGTTTAATATGCATGATCACCTTTTATCGATTATTATTTTTTGGCTGACAACTCAAAATAATACACTTCGATACCTCTTGAATGGATTTCTCTTTTAATTTCTATTTCGGTTTTTCACCTTCAAGGATATAATAGGCCTGTCCATCTTACTTACTACAATCTTATGCCCTACTTTTAAGTTGATTTGGAAAATCTATCTCGTGTGGACGTAGATTTTGCTTTTTCTTTTCAAATACTACATCCTCCATCCTTTTCGAAGCATCTATCGTCTTTTATATGTCGTTAGACCGATCTGTTCATTTATGATCAAACAGGGTTAAATTCTGCAACGGGTAAGAGTGGAAAATAAATTACGTGTTAACATGATGAGCTCAAAAAACTCATTGGAAATAAATGAATTGGTTATTTCGAAAAAAAACAAGCGACAACGGCAGGTGAATTCGGCTTCTAATTCGCAAAAGAAGACTAATAAATGTGAACATATTAATTTCCGGTGAAATAGCTATTCCCTTTGGCAAATACATTCGTTTTTCCTGGATAGTGCTTATGATAATTCAAGATTTTAATTATAGAATGATGGTTAATCGGAAATGAAAAGCATTGAATTATGCCGGCCGGTGCGTTTATTTCAAACAAAAAAATCTGTATCCTTTCGGAAGACTTCAAATCGACGTACACGAATATAAAACTGCCTCTGTCCGAGTTTGTAAAGAATCAAATTTCCATTTTTTTTTTCTTTCTTAAGGGCTATTTAAACTATAAAAAACATTCAATTTGTTAATTTGAGAGCATTAATTTTTATCCCTTTTTGTTTAGAATTAACTGAATAGGCTTCAGGAAGCTTCCATGTAGGGTAAATCCGCGCTATTAACCCAGGAAAAGGGTTTTGAGCTTTCTTAATAGAAAGCCTTCAGGCGTGTAAGCTTTTTCTTCCACATTTGAATGAATTGGAGAAAAAAGATAGGAAAATACACCAATTAGCTTTCATTATATTTTGGATCCGATCATTTTCAGGAAATGTCCGATTTTAAACTTCCTATCGAAAAATGATACAATTTTGACCGTGGATACAACCTTCCGGCCTTACTTTATCAGTGTGCAACAAGATTTGTATTCTCGAATACCTGGAAAATAATTCCATGTAGCGTCTGGGAGTTAAATAATCTAAAAGTGTCTCGTAACAATGATAATAATTGTAATAATGCTAAGTGCTTTTGTCGCGTGCCCCGCGCCAGTGTTCGCGAAACACGCGACAAGCACGCGATAAACAAGCGCAAACACGCCTCTCGTGTTCGGAGACAGAGGCTCTAGAAAGCTAACGCATATGGCTTTTCCTCTGACTTTTCTAGTGTTATTCTCGCTGGATTCTCACTTTTTCGACTTGTCCATTTTCACAGGATAAAAAATATCGAACACATAATACAGTTCTGTTTGTCGAGACCAAAACAGAAAGTGTATAGTGTTATTTTGTGTCGTTTTCTGTTACATTAGAAGATTTAAAACCATTAAGCTTGGCTTTAGTTTTAGATCGTAATGGGAGCATGATAGTCCGGCAGTAAACAATAAGATAATGCTTTACCATACAATTTCCATAATTTCGATGGCATCGAAAATGGCGTAGGCTGACTAGGGTCCTTTAATTGTTCCCGCTACCTTTTGTAGCGGAAAGAAGACCTAATATAACAATGAAACACAAGACGAACAAAACACAAAAACAAGATAAAGCAAACACGCCCGCATTTGTTAAACAGACTAGATGTAGCTTGCGTCTGCCATATCTGCGTTGATTTTCTTTTCTTTAAACTGTAAAATACAACTAGCGAAACAGGTGAGGTAAGTTATCTTGGAGTTGAAACCAGACGCAAAGATCTTCCAAAGTTTAAAGGAGCTACGTCACGGAAACTCATCTTGAAAAAACTGGCAAGTTTTCTCAAGTTTGTCGTTTGTAATCCGTCTATATCGTTGTCATTCGAAACAATCCTTGTATAATTTCAGCATTTTATTATCCCGTTGGTGTTTTTCGGCATTCATCATCATCATTTTGTCCTTTTCCCATTAAGGGAAATGGGGCCTTAAGGTTTCCGTAATCCGTTCCTTTTTACAAGAAGGGGTGATTGGCCCCAAGCTCAACCTACTACTGGTAGGAACGGTGGGTTACTCTCTGTCCGTGCTCTACCTCTTGACCGATCCGGCAAGGTTGAACCTGCCAGGGACCAAGGTCCCAGCCGGCATAGCTCTAAAGGTCACTGAGCCTCACAAGCTTCACCACCACGTCAAGGTGTGGCATTAGAAAACTCTTACTTTTAGATTTCCTTCAATTTGAAAGTAAATGGGAAAATGACTTCAAATGCCGTGACACTGCTCCTTTAAAGGCTTATATTACCAAAATTTTTAGAACGTTGTTAGACCTTCCTAAGCCAGTTTGAGATCGATCTTTGGGTCACCCAATACCTCTTGAAATGAGACATGTCGTTAGTTCTTTTAAAGACAAGCGACATACAACAGGTGATTACCGAATGACTTTAACCCTAAAAAAAAGTGCGCAAGTTTGGGACCGGATCCGTGTAAAAACCACTGCAATCTGTAACAGAATTTGCACGGATCCACGCCCAGGAACAAAATTCGTCGGTGCAAAAGTAAACGGGGCATGAGATTGAAGAGTTCCGGATGGGTGTCGGTTGGATGGACTGGGCCGAGAAATTCGAACTTTCTCAAACACGCTCTGCCATTCCACCTTTTAATTATTCCTGTGTTTAATGCGTGTATTTTCCTTTCTCTCCGTTGAGAAATTTAGTACAAAACTCGTACACATAAAATAAATTGTACAATTGAATTAAAAAGAAGGACTTCTTTCAAGTTAAGGCGCCAACGAGAATCGAACTCATGACCTCCTGTTTACTAGATAGGCGCTCTAACCAACTGAGCTACGGCGCCAGATACAGAGCTATGAATGTATTATCAGCAACTTGAATAATTTTTAAACGAACTATTACAAGACTGGCTCCTTGAAGTACTTCGTCTAAGGTGTTGGCATACTCCTATCAATCGGCAAAGTTTCATTAATTCTCCGAAGGTTATCAGGCCAGGGTAGTGGGAGGCGCAGTAACCTAATGGTTAGTGCGCTGAACTCCGGATCGGATGGTCCGGGTTCGAGCCTCTAGTTGGGGCACTGCGTTGTGTTCTTGGGCAAGACACTTTCTTCTCCTCTCTTCACCCAGGTGTATAAATGGGTTCCGGCGAATTTACTGCTGGGGGGTAACCCTGCGATGGACTAGCATCCCATCCAGGTAGGAGTAGAAATACTCTCTGTCGCTTCATGGTACGGAAACCGGGATAAGCTCCGGCCTGATGGGCCACTAGGCCCGAATGTAGACATACCTATCAAGTCAGGGTGTCAAAGTCCCAGATCGGTCGGTCTAGTCCAAGGCTATTATGAACATGGCCTCCTCACTTAACGCGCATTTATTAGCCAGGGTACAGAATCACCTTCCCCGTTAAAAAATATAGTTGATTCGAATAAGAATAGGTTTATTTTTTGATTTCTTGTACAATTGCAATTTATTTACCTGTGATCGCCACCAGTGTCTTAGACGTCGGACAGCCACTCTGGGCAAGGATTCCTTTGATGCATCATGATCCGAGGGATCTTGGATTAATCTGTTTAATAAAGAAACGGTTAGTTAGTATTATCAGTGGATAAAACGAAGCGAGCTATACGCCTTGCCCAGAGTGGATTCTTCGGTTCCTTTGATGCACCATGATCCGGGTGATCTTGGATTACTTTGTTTAATAACGAAAAGTAAAATTTGTTTTCGGATAAAAGAATCCAATCTTGCATTTTTTAAAGAAACGCACCCTTAATTCTATAGTTTTCCTTTCGTAAACAAGGCTCTTTCCCAGATCTTTTAATTTTATTTTTTTTAGAAATTGGGAATGAAAAATGTTATCTTTAGAAACGGAAATAAAAACTTTTATTCTCACAGAGCAAAGGGAACAAAACAAACTGCGATATGTTTGTTGCTTTACGTTGTTCCTGCAAAAAAATGCAAAACTGTACAGTTTAACCACAAACCACTCGTCTTCATGATTTCCATACACTCAGCCAATCAGGGTATTAAATCTGATAGGCCCAGGTTGGTTGAAATAAAAGTGGAAACTGGTAAAAATGATTAAAATCTGATAGGCCCATATCTTCCGCATTCTTGTCTGCCCGAAAATCAGTTGCTCAGCAACGTGCCGTAACCTTAGGACATAATGCTGACGTACACTTCAATACAATAAAATGTCACATTTCATATTCTAATGATTGGGTGCTATGATTGGGAAAAGTTGTGAATTTATATTGTGCATATTTTTGAATATTTCGACAGTGTTCTGGAAACAGCCCTGACAACTAAAACTTAGATATTTCGACTGAGTTCCAGTAACTGATTTGAAACTGACTCTATCAAACTGTAATCAGAATTGTAATTAACACGAACACAATGAGCGCACACTAGTTAAAATTTGCATAAGCGGCACGCACAAACTGAAGGTAAAGGACAACAGAGAGTCATTGCTCGACTGATCAGAGAAGAACATTTTCTTGCTGCCTGGTAAAGGAGAGAGGATTGTGGAGGGGGAGTGATTTTCAGAAGAAGCTTCACGGTGTATTTGTCATATGGACAAGACTCAGGGATGTCCAATTCACGGTAATTTAGTTAATATTTGCTCGCCGGAGTGGTGTAGCCAGCTTTGTCAAGTTTGAAAATAGCCTCCTCATATCGGCTAACATCATATAGAGTTAAAAAAATTGAATTTCTGACAAGAAAAAATGAAATAATACATATCCTTTAATCCTCTTCTTCGCTTAAAAATGGGTAAGGTTTGTGAGAAAATTTCAATGTTTCAATGTCTTTTGCGTCCACAAGTACCATTTCTGAAGGGATCCTTCACGTGTTCACGCGACTAGAAGCGAAAAGAGTTTCATCCAGAACGAATATTTTCGAAAGTGCTTTCCAACTGACAAGTTTTGGGAACGCTGGACGGTAAGAAAACATGGGTTGAAACAGCATTGTACGTTAACTGTCCTTTTTGGCTGAAGATCTTTGTTGCGCAAGGGAAAGGGAACTCTCCAAACAATTGACAGGCGAGCGTGGCCTAGTAGTTGAAGCGCTGGATTTGTAATCCGACGGTTCCGAGTTCTAGTTCAAATCCTCTTCCCTGCCACTGGATAGGTTTGTCTTCGGTTGCCCCGAATTCAACTCCTCCACGCTCTGTAAATAGCCAACTGGTCGGCCTCCTGCCAGTTTGGGACGTTGGGATTTTAAAAAGTTTTCGTTTAGTTGCATTAAAACTACATCTGCTTTTAATTAATTACTGTTAAATTAGTAAATGTTGTTTATGGTGTTCATACAATCTTATTTCCTGGTAATCATGCAGGATCTAAGCCGGGGGAAACTTCGAGTGTGCGATCGCGGACGACAGCAAGTTGTTTATCCGATGCTGATTGTTCAAGTCTTTCTCGCATCAGCAACACTCCAGCTCCGGCGTTGACTGGTGAAGACAGTGGTTTCTTCCAGCTGACGCATTCGCCTGGGCGAGACAACATGACAATAGAACAGTCTTTATCCCCAGCGATAATTTGCTTACCATCAAACTCGGTGAGAAGCCTAAGCGAAAGCGAAATAAGCAGCAGAAACACCAGTCATCAAGATCTACAGCCAAATTACGGTCAACCACGAGCGCCGAGCTTTGAAGGTGTTCCGACCACGGCACATTGCACTTCGTGTGGAACCCAGGTTTTAACGTACACTGAATATCGCGTTAGCCACATGTCCTGGGCGCTGGTGGGATTGTTATGTGCCTTTGGTTGCCATTTAGGATGCTGTTTAGCTCCTTTCTTTACCAAATCCGTCAAGGATGTTATCCATTTATGTCCGCTTTGTATGACACAGTTGGGGGAGTATGCCAAAGGATAAAAAATATCAAAGCTGTCTATGCGACCGAATAAAAACTCGGGTTTGATAGTTGATACCCTAGCTTGCGGATATAGCCGTCTTTCTTCGCTCCCGAGGGGAGCAGGCTATTGATACCCACATCATTTCAACATCTGAAGTCAGTTGATTCCAATTCCCAGTGGTGGTAAGGAAGGGGGAACGAGGGGGGGGGGGGGAAGAAGGCTGAGCTCGAGGTCAAAGCCCGTTCCTTTTATATCATTTTTGACAGAAAAGGTAACATCCATGATGGCAACCCTTTCAAATACAGGGTTGCCACTTATCAGAAACTAAAAAGTTCCCTGACTTTTCCCTGACTTTTCAGTTTTCAATTTTCCCTGACCTTAGATTAGATAAATAAAATTAAAGAAACAAACAGAAACCACTGTCTAAAACTACTGCTTCTGCACATGTTACTAGAACAGTATCAAAATGAATTGTTTTACACCATGTTTTTCTGAAAGGAAATAAAATTCCCTGACCTTTCCCTGACCTTGAAAAATTATTGTTTTTCCCTGACCGTGGCAACCCTGAAATGTCTTTGATACAGTAGGGATACTTTTCATTTAAATTAACCCTCAGAGTCTATTTCGATTAAGTGTTGTAAAACCAAAACCAGAGTTGTTACTCAGGCTAATCACAAAAGAGGGAGACAATCCAATGAACCAATCAAAACTCGAAGCAAATACACGTCGTCGACACAAAGCGCGGGAAAACGTGCGCGCGCGAGTCACGATTGGTTTTGGTTTTAACTTCTGATTGGTTGAAAAAGTGTTACCGGGGGGGGGGGGGGAGGCTGGGCAATTACCAAAAAAATTCCTGCACAAGAAAGAGCGATAAAAAATAATGTCCAAAGGGAGTCATGGGAAAAAAAATCTAGCAAGTGTTTTCTACTGTCCAGGTTCTGTAATGATGTTAAAAAAATCTTGCACAAGCTCACATTCCCCAAAACAATCTTACACACCATCGGGCAAGACACTTTACTCTCACAGTGCCTCTCTTCACCCAGGTGTATAAATGGGTACCGGCGAATTTACTGCTGGGGGTAACCCTGCGATGGACTAGCATCCCATCCAGGGGGGAGTAGAAATACTCTCTGTCGCTTCATGCTACAGAAACCGGGATAAGCTCCGGCCTGATGGGCCACTTGGCCCGACTGCAGACTTACCTTACCCTGAAGGTGAAAAAAATTCTTGCCCAGAAACATTGTTCAACCCCTCCCCCTCAAAAATAAAATGGTTCTTTCCTTTACAATCTCAACCTGTGTTTTACCAAAGTCAGGTGTGGTTCGTTAATCGATAAACTGTAAAAGTGCGTGGCAGGCTATGGCTGTCAAGAGAAATACAAAAAGTGATTTGCATTTGAGACGCAGTTAAAAAGTCGATCAACCCCATCTGAGATTTTGAGAATTCTAAGCCGAATCTTAAGCATTTTCCAGAAAAATGTGGATAATATAATAACACCCCAATCTCCGTGTTAGCAACCAGGATACAAAAGCACTCAAATTGCGCTTTTGTCATTTGGGGCTAATGCAAGTGTCGCAGGCATTTGCAGCGCCTCAGATGCAAGCCATCTAGCGGAGAGTCCGGGGGCATGCTACCTTGGAAAATTTTTAAAATGAATGCTCCAGAATAGTCTGACGTGTCAGACGTTCTCTTCCCCTAGGTTGAGATTTTAAGGTTATTAGGACGGGAAGACGTCTCACACTTCAGACTACGGATGCAGGGCGATGTTCGATACCCTTCGTGAAAACAATAGAACAAACAACAGGAGCAATGCCCCTAGCTCCTAAAACAATAGCAACTGCTGCCACTAGAAATATCTATATCTATATCTATGAGAACAGTAAAATGGTAATTTTTCAGTCGGGTAAATGTAATATTTTACCCGAATAATTATTGGAGGGCTGAAGGTTCTCAGTAGCTTCCCAGTAACCCCCCCCCCCCCGGCTCTGCGATCCACACATTGAAAAGTTATCAAGGGCCAGTTTCACCCCAGAGGAGTGATATCTTTTGTTAACGATATCATGCGTTCCTTTTTCCCTGCGGTTATCTTGCCAAACATGCGCATTCAAGCACAATATTCAAGATGGCCGATGTGGTAAGTCTAGTCAGCTTCGAATTGTCTGTTTTATTTAACTCATTTTTGTTTTAGAACTGTATTAACACGGTTTAGTTTTTATATATCACCCTTAGATGTTTCTAAACAAGCATTAGTAAGATAAAGTTGAAATGGAATTGTTACAGTTTGTTTGTCGTCCCGAGGAAAAATTTCGCTGTGTCATGTGCCCGCTGTCATTGATTACGATACTCTAGGAAACTGACTTGGACAACGAAGAGAAGGAAAATATTTGTAGAAACAAAAAAAGAGTGTTTGATATTGAGTTTTTGGATAAAATCAGAACAGAGATATGAGTAAAATGTCGGTAGGGAAGCATTTTAACGCCTCAAAATTCACACAAATGACAATACCGTTTTGTCAATGTGTTTTTGAAAATCACTTTTCTTGTTATTGTTAAACACACGGTTCTGCTGTGTAGTTGTCTAAAAACTGTAAAGTTGATTTTTCCTCATAGCTGAAAGTTTTCTTTCTGAAATCTCATAGGGCAGAATGACCTTTGTTTAATACTAACCTTTTATGCCAATATTTAAATGGTGCAAACATACAATCTGTACATCTAAATTATAGCGACTTTTAGATTACAGAACTATTACTAGGTTGAGTGTGAGTGCGAATTTTTTTAAACCTGGTACTGATGCTTTCAAGTATCACCTTTCAACGCATCTTGTACCAATATCTCTTGGCAAGAAAACATTTTGAAATCCCCTTACCCAATGCCCCCTCCCCGCAATTTGAAGAAAACATATTTGCAAGGAAAATCATTACATAGGGGATGTTGTCTTGATGTTCTACCAAATTCTCTGAACTGATACCAAGAAAATATATTACAATGTACGGGGTAGTCTACATGTAGCAGCTATCGAAAACTACTTTTGTTTGTTATTATAAGCAGCTTCTATTGTTTTCAAGACAAAGTCATTGTTTCAATTGTTGAGTCTGTTGTTTAGGGCTAGGGTATCAAACCAATCACATATGTTAGGAAAGCTGCTACATCGCCCAATGTACGAGGAAAGTTAATACTTTGACTGAATGAGCTAACTTATTTATCACCGTAAAGAGATTCAAGAGCTGACGTTTCGAGCGTTAGCCCTTCGTCGGAGCGAATTGGATTCGCGATTGGATTTGCTGCGACGAAGGGCTAACGCTCGAAACGTCAGCTCTTGAATCACTTTACGGTAGCCAATTGACATTATCAACCCAGTTGATAAAACCAAATTATATTGTTATACTTCCCACCGACGCAGCACCACAGTTTCTTTAGAAACTTACCCCCTCTACTAACTTATTTATCATGTCATTGGCTAGTCTGCACTTCCTGGTAAAGTTCAGCCTGTCACTGAAGTCAGTTCTTCTGTGGGTCATTATGGCGTTCCAGACCAAATGAGAACAGGGTAAGAATACTCTAGCCTGTCTGCCTCTCATTTTGTCTAAGCCTTGCAGTCAACAAGTATAATAGGCCATTTCCGAGTTCCATTTTCCCTCTGCTTCAAAACAAGTCTAAGTGTGAAACTATTCATTTGAAAATGAGTTTGATTTGCATGAAAATGAACTTGCATGTTGAACACATTTACATATGAATAGTTTATTAATATAGTCTATTAATATAATATTTTGTCTTAAGTATATTGTAGTTATGGAGCATTTTGTTTGTTCCTTCAAAGTTGCCTATACTTTTACATTAATGTTGCATAATTGGAAAGGTGCAGTGAGAATGTCCTTGCATAGTATAATTTTGTTTTATCAACTAGGTTGATAATGCGAATTGGCCACCGTAAAGAGATTCAAGAGCTGATGTTTCGAGCGTTAGCCCTTCGTCGGAGCGAAGCTAACGCTCGAAACGTCAGCTCTTGAATCTCTTTACGGTGGCCAATTCACATTATCAACCTAGTTGATAAAACAAAATTATATTGTTATACTTCCCACCGACGCAGCACCACAGTTTCTTTAGAAACTCACCCCCTCTATTTATTTTCTTAATACACTCAGACATTATTTTGTGTCATAAATAGAATTATAATTGCCTTTTCCTTTCTTTCAGTGAAAGCTATTTCTCCATTAGCCACATTAAGCTTCAATAAGGACAAAACTGTTTTTACATCTTATAGTTTTTGAACTACTAAGCCTCACTGCTCTTTTTTATTTGAAAAGGTTCTCAAATGTGAAGAGTGCATTAACACCAAGTCATCCTCTAGAATCTGCAGAGAAAAATGTGAGTTGCTTATATACTACTGTATATAAATTTATTGATTTAAATATTATAGAGGAATATGAAAGTTAAACAACTAAAAATGCTATTGATTTATTTGCATTAGGGTGTTTTCACAGTTTACATTGTAACAATAATTATTGTCAAAAGTTGACAGTTTCTGTTGTACTGGAAAATATTTGCAATGGGTGGATCTCACATTTAAATCTAAGGTCTTTGTTGTGCTGTATAACAAGTCATTCAGTGCTCACTGGTCCCTTCGGAACTAGTTAATTTTTCCACCAAATCTCAATGTTTCCCTCTGTTCCACCTGGGGAAGCATTGAGATTCTCGGGAAACAAAATTAACTGCTTTAAAGTGGCTATATGGCCAACAGGGTTTTTATGCTTTTGGTATCTTTATATTGCATAAGGTAGTATTCCAATTTTATTTTTTGGATTCTGCAACTTTTTTGCCACAAAATAGAGCTTTAAAGTTCCTGTGTCAGCCGTGCCCAATGAAGATGACTGCGAGTTGCTACTAAAAAAGAGTCCTGGTTCTAGAATGGGCCATGACGCCATGTCAGGAAGCGTCAAATCTTCCTGCCAGTTCTTTTCACTGTTAATTCAGAAATATAATTAATTGTAAGGGATTTCATCCCAATAATATGTCTGATAGATGTGTTGTTGTGAGGTGTTCAAATACTGCCGACTCAAACTGACATCATTCGTCACCAATCTTCGATGTGGCCAACTCCATTGGGAGTGACCAAAACAGGAACTTTAAAGCTTGACTTTGGGTGAAAAGTAGCAGAATCGAAAAAAATGTTCTGAATAGTTTTGTACGTATTCTAGAGATACCAAAACCAAAATAATCACTTTTGGCTGTACAGCCACCTTAAGTGCCACTCCAACTTTCTTGTAATCTGGACTAAAATAAAATATACAGTAATTATAGTTGTTTAAAATAACCACATTTCATCACGGTAGTGTAGTTCAACTGCACCAAGAATAAAACAGCATGATCACAATTTGTGAAACAGTGGTTAGCCATAGGTAACAATACCAAGTCTTGAGAATTAAAAATGCCTATAGTTTAGTATTCTTTTGGTCATAATTAGTGATTCACTGTTCTATTGATGTTCTAGTTTCTAAAAAATCAAGAAATACTCGACTTCAAGATGCTTAGAAATACTCAAGGACTACAGGCTCCACTAAAATTACAAATGGAAAGAGCTGTTGCATCCAAGGTAAACAAGAACACTGTGTAATAATGCAGTGTGTTTATCATGTAGTGGTGCAATGGCCATTGTTGGTATTATCTTCCATGCAGTGCACTGCACTCCAGATCAGATGGTTTTGGTTTGCGCCCTGGCTGAGGCACTGTGCTTACTGTCACGGTACCTCTCTTCTCCCAGGTGTCTTCATCTAGTCTCATAATATTATGCAGACTTAAACTTAGATTGTAGGCAAAACATAATATTACATGTATTTACAGTTGCTTAGCATGTTAATTTCAATCAATCAATCAATCAATCAATCAATCAATCAATCAATCAATCAAGCAAGCAAGCAATCACGCAGTCAGTCAGTCAATCAATTCATCAGTCAGTTCTTTATTTATCATGTTTAGAGCTAGTTTACAGGTACATCACAAAATACTGGTAATAAAGATAAAAATAGGAAAATAAAAACTTCATTAGAAATGTATGTAAATGTTCAATTCTCATCCTTGCCTACCTGCAGATCCAGCGATTGCCATGCCTGCCCAGTTCAATGGTTGCTTTAGATACTCTAATGGACACTGATGAGAGTATAGGATTTGAGGACTTCTTAAACTGTAAGACACTAGCATTTACCATGTTTTGTCTACCTGGGAAATGTACACTGTAAGATGCATCTCTTTGGGATGATCAGGATCAGCACTTGGATTGTCATGCATCAAAGGAACTGATGAATCTACTCTTGGCTACTTTGATGAGCCATGATTCAAGTGATCTCAGATCACTTTTCATGATCCAGATCATCCCTTAGTTCCTGGAGGCCTCCCAAGGGGTAAAAGTGACATGCGAAACGGCCCTGAAAACTGGTGACAAGTGGCATGATTACGCTGCCAAAATGCGACAGCGACACAATAAACAGTGGAAAACGACAGTGACACTGGAAAATTGTGTATTTTACCAATAATAGTTAAAAAACTAATAAATATATGTAGCATGAAAGTGACTCGGAATACAAGAAATCTCATTTCTGAGGGCTCAGATTTCAAATTTTTTCTGCAGTACGCCAACCCCAAAGCCCTCTAGCAGTGTTTGCTTTTCTCACATGTATTTTAATAAGCATGCTACAAATAGCTGAAAGAGGAAATGTTTATTTCAAAGACATCTTCTATTATGATTGCAAAGTGTTATGTATTATAATTTAATATATACAATGTATGCATCCAGAATAAAAAGCAAGTAGTGATATTTCTTATTTACAAACATTGACATCCATTTCTTTTGATATTCAAATTTTCCAACCACGGAACAAAAGAAGTCATTGTTTCAACAGCCAATTAGGTTCTGGTTGGCATATTAATAGCAGTGGGTGATGTCACAAGAAACATTGCTATTGTGTCTGGTTTTCATATATTTCTATACATAAATTTCTTATAATACATGTACAAGTACATTCAAATATTAATTTTTTTGCTATGCTAAACTAGGTGTAGAAGTTAAACTCTAACTATGGTGAATGCTTGCAATTGCATTAAGGAACATTCCTTAATGTATTAATTCACAATAAAAAATAAGCTCTATTTTATTTATCCACTTAACAACATGAATACAATAGATTTAACATAATAAATACAGTGAAAAAGAAGTGGAAAAGGCAAAAATATAGTGGACTAATTATATGCCCTTTTATTAAGTACGTTTATTTTAGGATAAAAAGAAAACAAGAGCGGAAAGAGTAAACGTATAGTAAATAAATATATAATGTTGGAGTCATTAACATTGCGCAAAATAAAACTGGTAAAGTACTTTTTTAAATAGTTTTCTGGTTGGCTGATTGCGTATAGTTAGAGGAATGTCATTCCAATAATAGCATCCTAAAATAGTTGGACAAACATTGATGTCAATTTGACTGAACACAGTATTTTTTCTGAATTTCAGTTCCTGGAGATTCAGAGGTCATGGCTGATTCTCACCTCACAATGGAATACAACCTGGGTCGTCACTGAACTGTCGTCTTTCTTCTTTACCAAAGTTCTTAATTTTCTTAAACATGTTTCACCATAACTTTGTGCACCAAGCATGAAGCGAGCTTGAAGTCGGTGAATGATGTTCCTTTTTAGGAAGCTACAACATATTGTGCCCGAGTTGCATAGACTGCCGAGCATGAAGCGAATGAATGTGGTTGCCCCAAAATTCTGCATGACCATATTTATTCACTTCACACTTGGCAGACAAAGAAAAAAGTTTTGATGATGACTTCATTGTAAAATACTCACCCGTGAAGAGGAGGGGTAAATGGGTTAAGGAGTGGAGAATGGATGAATAAATCTGAGAGTTTGCAAGTCGGTCTAGTCTATTCAGGAATCAAATAGCTTGTTGGTTATTATCTTTGGGTGTGAGTATTTCATACGAAGTCAGCACGCAAGCCATCAGCGCAGTCAAGTATGTGTACTGTATGAAGTATGTGGATTGTTTGTGGTCATGTTAGATAAAATATTTGGAAATATCATGAATGTTTAGTGATATTATGTTGAAAGTTAATGGCACATCTCTATAATCTTCTTTGTTCACTGGCCAGCAGTGTACCACAAATAAATTTATGAAATGCACTTGTCTGCCTCTTGTTGTTTCATGCGTCGATATATAACACTGTCTACCAGGCTCTGGTTGTTCAACAGGTGGATAACACTAACAACTGGATAAATCACTATTCAGTGGACAACTGCTGACAACAAACAATGCTGTCTAGCTTTATCCAACTGTAGAACTAGGCATTGGGCTGACTCGTCCCCAGTCGTCTCCTGTGAGAAGGGAAGGAGGAAAGGTGCGACTGATCCTTTCTGCCTTCTTCCCATCATTCCCTGCACCGGTTATTTTTTCTGGTAAGAGATGACTGGGGACGAGTCAGGGCCCTGGGTGAGTCTCCAGAAAGACAATGGTTCCTAAAATCAACCCAAGAAAATACTGTTGCACCTACTCAATAGACCAATTTCGATATTTTAAAATGTATCCTAAAACAATAGACCTCACAAGGTTCGCAGGGTATAAATTATAGAGTTTGTGGGATTTATTCCACGGAGCCTCGCAGTGATGTCTATTGTTTTAGGCTGAATATTAAAATATCAAAATTGGTCTATTAAACCACATTTGCCTAATTACAGAGAACTGTCGAATTGCAGCATAATTATTATAATTATTTATCCCTTCTCTTGTCCAGTGGTATAAAAATTTGATTTTAATCCACTATAACTAGAACAGTTGGTTGTACGTCAACTTCAAGTGTGTTGCATGTTGTTTTCTTGGCCTGCCATGAAGGGGATTCTCTCCTCTGACTGCAAAACAGCACAACGACAACCTTAAAACGTGACTTTAAACGAAGGTATAACAAAATGAAGTTCTAATTAAATTTTCCCTTCCTGTGAGCGAAGACAAAAAAGAAGAAAACAAAGACAAACAGTGACAAGCCCATGCACCCAGAACACCTTACAAAGTTGTATTGGCCATTTTCTAAACGAGCAGGGACTGGGTACAAATATAATTTTTTTTGTATCGATTGAATTGAAAATGTGGCATGTCATCTGAAAAAGCATCCAAAAATTAGTAAATTTACCAAATGTGATGGTTATTGGTTTAAACGCAAAGGCATAGCACACGTTTAGAGAACTTAGTATCAATTGGAGAATGCCTGTCCCTCCAATCCATACTAAGTGTACCGTGCCTTTGGGTTTAAACCAATAACTGTCAAATTTGGTAAATTTGCTAATTTTTGGATGCTCTTTCAGATGACGTTCCCCATTTTTTAAATTCAATCGATATTGAATGTTTGTACCAAAGAGAATTGTTCGTACCCAGTCCCCTGCTCGTTTAGAAAATGGCTGATTATGACAGCCTGGATGAAGTGCTGGAGTCGCGGTTATATTATCAGGTAACGTTTTTGTTGTTTCTCATCTATAGATCTTGGCTGTTAAATCAAAATAAAATCGCCTTCATTTAACAAGTGTAGCACGTAATAGTCTGTGGCCCTAGGATTCCCGATCGAATTGGAATTTAGAAGTGTTGGTTTTGTAGAGGGAGGAAAACCAGAGAAAACCCCTCAGAGCGAGGAGACCCAAGGGCGAGAGCCATCAGCAAACTCAACCCACATAGAGGGTCTGCATGGGGGTGCTCGATTCTCAGTTATCAGTTAAAATTTAGGCCATTTCTTATTAGTTAAAACTTGAGCCTTTTTCTCAGCTATCAGTTAATTTTGACAGATCTCAACCTTCAGTTCTCATTTGCGTATTTTCAACCAATCAAAAGACATGGCTTATGCTGGCCTTGTGCACCTTTTCCAGCGCTTGACCGGCCTGAAGTTTTCCAAAGCAGTACTTTACACCAGTTTTTAAAGTTTTCAAAAGATTGGGGCTTTTAAACTCGTGGCAAATTACGCAAAAAGAGCAGATAGTGGCAAACAAAAACACGCAACACCGCTTTCACGGAAGAGTCTTGCTCTCCCAGTAATAGAGCGTTTTAACTCACGTGAGAGCGTTTTAAATCGAAAACCATTCTGTGGATAGAGTCAAGAAACTACGATGTTATAGAATATAAATAAAGAAAACATTTCTCCAAGTTTCAGGCGTTTGCATTATTCCAAACTTCAGATATTTGTCGAAAGGTTTCGCACAAATTTACAGAGCCCAGTATGGAGCCGCCATGTTGGTGTACCTCAGTGGAACACCAATATGGCGGCCGGAAATAGTGTAAACATCTGGAGTTTACTTTGGTTATCTAGGCCACTGGTTACCTGTTTTGAACAAACAAATGTTCATATAAACACTTTTCCTTACACTTAAACTTCTCTAATGGATAAATCTCGCGAGATAAGTATGCGTTTTTCGACATTATAATCGTAACTGTAAGTCACGCACCGCCATAACTCTGAAATTAAAATTGCGTTGGTTTCCAAACGAAGGACGCTGTTGAGCTGAAAAGTTGTACACAGGTATAAATTTAGCACGTCTTATGCCTGATGAGTATAAATAGTTTGGTGGCTCTATGGTTTTGGATTTTAGAATTTGATGACGTCACGTGAAAACGCTCTATATGCTAGGGTAGCGGTAACGTCGTTTATGTTGTCAGTCAGTTGTCACTTTTAGTAATTAAGGTTACAAGCCACTAATTGCAAATAACCGAAACAAACGAAACACTAACAAGTGTAATCGCAGGCTTCTGTAACAGCAGCACTTCAGTTGTTCATGGTCTCTTAGGTCAAAAAAACGCTTGGGCCACGCCCAGATCGTCTCCTTTAGGGGCTTAATTCAAAATTACCGACAAGTATCCCCGCCATTTCATATGCGAGTCCTCCCCCCCGGGATACTTTACTCAAACACATATGCCTTCCAACTGTCGCGCATCATGAAGAGTCTCACGACTGCTAGTCGAAACGTTCGATCTCATGCTCACGCCTCGCTGAAATGTTTGAGACATTATAGCCTCAACTGACACAATTTCTAAAAATATGTAAACTTGAAGCAATGGAAGAAAAGTAAAGGTCATGTGAATGATGGTTATTAACCCAAATTCTCCGATTTTTGAAGAAAAGAGTACCTGAGATGACGTTTCGCATTTCGAAGACTTTCTGTTTTTAAACAAAACACATCTTGAGACTGGTACCCAAAAATCATCGTAAAGTCTTCGGAAGACTTCAGAAACGATAGGGTCGTCTTTGAAAACCCTGATGAAGATCTCGTGCTTTTGAGTCGGTAAAAGTTGGCAGGTATAAACACTCTGTTTATATTTTTCACTGAGAGAGAAGAAGAAACATCAAATCGCATTATGTTATTTTTACATGTAGCGTGTTATTACATGATTACCGTATGTTTGAATGAATAATTAATTTAACACTGACCTGATTCAAGTCTTGTAGAGCGAAAAGTTGCTGTTTAGTGTGGAAAAAGCGATAAGGCTTCTGTTAGCGAAGTTTATATTATGAACTAGGTGACGAAAATGAAGTGACTGAACGAGATTTAACTGACATTTTTAAGTTAGCGGCAAACCATTTTGATGTAAAAACAGAAAAAAATTCAGTTTTAAGAAATTACACTGTGGTATTTGGTGCAAAGTATTTGATGTCAGTCCGTCAGTCGGTCCCAGTTTGTGCATTATATTCTTTTTTGCTCTGAAAAGATCAAGGCAAAGAAATAAATATTCTAAAGGCGCGTCGTTCGATGGATTTTATAAAGTAATCTTTAATGCCATTGCTCTCTAAAACACCCTATAAATGGTTAAAAAACTCACACGCCACCTACTCAAGCAATCAAATACACACCTGATACAACACCAAAACCAATCACGACTTGGGCACGTGTGTATTCCCGTGCTTAGCGCAATTGACCTTTCGTGAATAATTATATGCTGCCGCTTCGAAAAAACGAAATAAGTATTGTAAAAATAAGATCAGAAATTACTAGTTACCTCTGTGGGATCAACACCATTAAGCCGCGATGTTCTATTTGTGGATCTGAACCAGGAACAGTACTCAGAATAGTCAAACAACAATGCTGGGTCTATACTCTCAGCTTCATGTTTTGCTAGAATACAATTGAGAATGTTGAAATAAATAATCAAAGAAGCGAACCAACCAATTCAACAAGTGAGTGGACGAAAGAAGGAATGAAGTGGCGCCGGGTTAGTCAGCACACTAAAGGCAATTATATGTTAAGAAAAGATCAAAGAGGAATAAACGAAGTGATGAAGGAACGAACAAAAAAGAGAATGAAAAGACGAAGAAACGAATGAAAAGATGAATACGTTTGGTGGTTTGGGTAGGTTTCTGGGTTTGTTCCAGGCCGGGATTGCTCCTAGACTGGATTAGTGTATTAAATATGGCCGTAATGACTGCATGTGTAATGGCTAGGGATCAAGGATCATATATTATTAGTGAGGTACTTTGCTACAAGGTGGGTTTCTACTTATCCTTTATAGAGCGTGTTTTTATTTGATTGTCAAAAGTAATCTGCGTTTACTTTCAATTGGTTAAACTCACGCTACTTTCTCGCGACCAATCAGAAGTTAAAACCAAAACCAATCGCGACTTGCGCGCTCAGTTTTCCCGAGCTTTGTACCGGCTACATGCATTTTCTTCGAGCTCTGATTGGTTCTCTGGATTGTTTGCTTCATTTGTGATTGGCCAGAACAATTACTTAGGTTCTGGTTTATAAAGAAAAAATCGTCTTGCACAGAAACTCACATTGACTCACAACTCAAGATTGTTTGTTTGACTTATCCGTTAACACAGTTCCCTGCAAATACTCACTGAATATGAAACTGGCCAAGTAACCAATAATGTACGTGATAAAAAATCCCAGCAATCCATACCAAAAGAATGACAGTGCGTACACTGAATGAGGAGGAATGCTGTGGACAAATCAACAACAATAAATTATAGGAGGCAGGTGAAGCTAAATCAAACTTGGAGTTGTAGAATAGCGACAGCTTTCGCACTTCCCCAGCAAAATGACGCTGGTTCACGCGTGCGCACTATTTTAGCATTGAAAAACCTCGTCCTCAGCTCGTAGTCGGTCTCTGGGCCTCGTCTTTTTGAATTTAACAGGAAGCAAATTTATTTCATGATGTTAGCTTGTAAAGCGTGTATTTAACAATATAATTCAGATACTTTGCTTTTCCTAACTTTAAAGGACTCCCTAAGAGTTAGTGCTATGTGCAGAAAAAACCTTCCACTCTCCTACTCGATTTTCCCTCAAAGGCTTTATCCTTTCTCCCTGTTTCAATTCCTTAGCTTTGGCGATTGATCTACTCACCTTTCAGCTGGCTGTATTGACGACATATTATAATTTGTCACATTTCTTGGACACCCAGATATCGACATGGCCTGTGTGGGGTAGTGAGGTGGGTGTACCAGGGCACCAATACTGATCCATACGACTGTCCAAAACCCAGCCAACACTCCAATCCACACTCCCTACAATGTAACATTGAGGAAAACCCCTCTAATGAGAATCCGGAAATCAACATTTCACTTTAATTTGACGTGAATTTCTTGTTTTAAAAGACAGAAGAAGTAAGCCTCTTTCGTCATTTTCTTCTTTCTCCCCTGCTTCGTGAAGCGTCTGAGATTCGGTCGACCCAGAAAATTCCATACTGGTGACAGTTTCTTAGATTGGTGATAATTCAAAATCAAATCTCGTTTTTGTTCCATAGACAGAAAAAGAAAGAAATAGGTTTTGATCTGTGATCCAATGGAAAACCATTACCTGGTCAGTGGTCAACTTCCCAAAAAACGTGACATCGCGATATGATCACGTGATATTGCTTCTCTTTTGCTTTAGTGTCAAAACGAGTCTAAGTGAAAAATATGAAACTGTGTTTTACCTGCATTTTCATTCTCATGTAAAACGAGCTCATTTCCATATGTCATTGAATAGTTTCGCACTTGGACTCGTTTTCAAACAGAGGGAAAAGGGAACTTGGAAATGGCCCATTTAGAGATGCTACTTCGATCACTGTGGTTCTGAGTTGCCAGTATGAACTTTCTTTAGGTTGCATGGGAATTAATTGAGTCCACAAAGAGAGACCTTTACCCACGCCTCTGAGCTAAGTATTGCAGACTGCCTGGCTTACCTTGGTGTTAGCACGGCTTGTTAAAATGCCAAGAGAGAAGAGACCCAACATTGGGCCTCCTGTGGTTCCAAACATGGTTGCACTCATCTGACAAGAATTTAAAATACAAAAGCAGATTTTAATGCCAGTCGTTTAAGATACGAACATAGATATAAAGACACAGTTTTGCACATACCAGTAAATTATGAAATTATCACATCTACTCAATTGAGTGCAACTGAATTTTCTTCAATCTTTAAAACAAATAATCTTATCATAAAAATGCTCTTCCAAGGAGTTGTGTGAAAAATTACAAAAGAATAAATTAACTATATAATTTAACAAGAAATACATTAATTACATTAACTAACAGACTATTTAACTTGTGTACAATAAAAGCTACAAACCTAAATTGTAACTGGACAATAAAAACCTACAAACATAACCCTTTATTGGGGGCGACACTTGTTTGAGATAAATACTGTACATAACTTACCTACGTGGGCAAAAGAAAATCCAACAGGTCAGAATGATTTGATTATTGTACACATATAAATAAGCGAGCTTAAAGCCACTGACCTGCAATATCATTCCAAGCTTTGAGACCAAAAAAGCCAGGCCAAGAGAGATTATGCCATAAACCAACACTGAAAATTAGAATAAATTTATTCACAAAATTAAACTTAAACTCATTTTGTAAATAATTACAAAACATGTACAAAGAGAAGAAAGTAGTTTGTGGCTTATCGCTTATGAATAATCATACACTGTATTAATTTAGGGTCACCTCGCAGCTCTTACGAGGTCTCACCTGATTGGGGACCACCCTTCAGGTGCAACAAAAGAAGAAACAACACAAACAATGGACCCTAGCCCAAACAATAAGGCTGCAACTGGAGGTTGTAGTAGCTGCAAGGCTACTGTTAATTTAACCTTCACAATTATAGGTATGCAATGCATGCAGAGGTGTGTATACGGCTGTCGCCCCTTAGTACTCACCTAGCAACTTGGACACAAGTGTTTCTCTTTCAGCTGGGATGTGCCGTACCACCAGAGGTGCAAAGTCCTCCACTGTAACTGCCGCCAAAGCATTAAGACCTGATGCAACAGTGCTGAACACAGAAAAAGAAAATTTATTGAATGCCTTCATTGAGAACATTGATTTACTCCTGGAAATTTTCAGGCCTCTGCTGCATGACACAACTAGGAGGATTGTTCTGTGAGAGTGAAACTATGGTGTTTTTAATACTGGATTTTAAAGAGAGTTAAAACTTTCATAGTGCCGCTCTCTAACCAGGGGTTACTAGAAACAGGTATCTGTGACCTGCCCGGGCAAGCTCACAAAATCGAATTTTCAAGATGCATTTATCTGTGATGGACTAGATGCAACATCATGCCAAAGCAGGGCTTGAAAAGACGCCCAACTTGCCCTTTAGATAAGCAGCTCAAACATTTTACTCAGTTCCATAAACAATAGCTGCATGCTTGCCTCAGTTTACTTACTGGTAACTTTTCACAATTATATAGTGCAGATGGCTTGCCTGAATGCCTTTGCTCAATGGGCTTGCAAGAGAGCATGAAAATCTACTTGTCTTGGACAGCCAAATGGAATTTTCAAGTTCTGTTAAGGAGAATTCCTTCTCCTACAAGAAGATTGTTTTATGACTGGGAAAAGCTCTGGAAGTATAGGAAAAATTGTCCTTTATGGAGTAATTAAAAAAATATTATTATTATTATTATTATTATTATTATTATTATTAACCACAAGCCTGAAATGATAAGATGTGTTATTGACAGAACTACTGTACCTCAAAGTGCCAGAGAACAATGACGCTACAAAGACTCCAGGTATGCCATGAAACTTGCCAAGAACTTCAATCACAAAGTATGGTAAGATCTAGGGAAGTAAACACATAAAAATTGTTTAGAACTCACATGTTGTAGATATGCATGTACACGAGAGGACGGTTGTGCTCTTGTCACACTTTTGTATTGGGGTCTACGAGAATGACAATAAAAATTAATGTTGAAAAAAATGTATGTGATAAAATAAATTTAAAACTAATTGCCAGATTAAAACATGAAACCCAAGCATGGCACTATATATCCTAGTAACCTGATACCAGGCTTCAAATAACAGTCAGACATCAGAAAATGGCTGACCAAAATTTGCCAATGTCTTCAGGATGAAATCCCAACTGTACATGTCCAGACAATTTTTTGTCTTCCAGTGCAGACTTAACTGTTAAAAACGCATTATAAAAGTTGAGTTAAACGGTAAATTATGTGACATCTAACCTCACTCAGACACATGTCCTTTCACAGGCAAAAATAATTTGCAGCCCTGTAATGGTTAGTGTGCTGGACTCCTGTCCAGGTCAAGCCGTCCAAGTTACAGCCCTGGCCAGGGCACTGTGTTGTGTTCTTGGGCAAGACACACTTAACTCTCCTAGTACCTCTCTTCACCCAGGTGTATAAATGGGAACCGGTGAAATAATGTTGGGGGTACCCCTGTGATGGGTTAGCACCCCATCCAGGGTGAGTACTCAGTAGAAATACTCCTAGTCACTTCATGCTAAGGAAACCGGGATAATCTCTGCCCTGATGGGACACTAAGCTTGTGCGCAGACTTTATCCTTTACCTTTACCAGGGCACTTTATATCTGGTATTTTTCATCATCACCTGGACTTTGTTAAAAATAATAAAACCTTATTCTAAATCTTCTGCCGCTTGTTAAACCAGATTTAAAAAGATGAAAAATGTGTACCTCATCGTCTTTGGATATTTCCCCAGTGCTACTGGGGTCACAAGAAGCATAAAATGCATAAATAACCAGCCCGGTTAAAACTGTTACTGTTGTGCTGAAAATGTTCAGTGGGAGATTCAACCACACAGCTCTAATAAAAGAAATGCAGGAGGTCTTAAGCTACGTTCAGAGTTTACAACATAAAATATAAAGCTATAAGCTTGTGGGGCTGTGCATTTCTAATCACAGTGCAATTTGAAAGTGTTTTTTTTGTGGAGGGAGAAAAAACAGAGACCCCAGAACCAGATACCCACATAGTAAGGTCATGAAACTCAACATTTATGAATAGAGGGGGTAAGTTTCTAAAGAAACTGTGGTGCTGTGTCGGTTGGACGTATAGCAAGATAATTTGGTTTTATCAACTGGGTTGAAAATGTGAATTGGCTACCGTAAAGAGATTCGAAAGCTGACGTTTCGAGCGCTAGCCCTTCGTCGGAGTGAATTGACGAAGGGCTAATGCTCCAAATGTCAGCTTTCAAATCTCTTTACGGTGGCTAATTCACATTATCAACCCAGTTGATAAAACAAAATTATCTCAACATTTATGAGGCTAGTTCATGTTTTCAAGCATGGGACATATAAATTATGATGGGAGTGCTCTCTATATCACTGCATCATCCCTTCTCCCTGTAGAGTTTGAAGAACTTATTAAATAAACCTACTTTATTGCCCTAACTATAAGAGAGCTAATGTTTTAAAATTCATATTTATCTACTGGTAATTTAAAAGTGGCTGTGGTTGCCTGCTGGCTAGGGGTAGTTGCTTGTGAGAGGTTTCCAGTATTAATTGATAATAGTGATTTGAAAAGAAATATTTTGACATTTTGGCTATTTGTAAGTGATTTCTTATAGGACGTGCATGCATGTCCGAGAGGTGATTACACTTGATGGTCTGACTGTTATGAATTCTACACGTATGTATTTATGTGAACTCTATATATTTATGTCACAGGCAACACAGTTACCTGTGACATAATTGTAATTTGTTTACCTCTGTGCTGACTTAAAAGACCTAGAAGTCAGAAACCTTTGGACAGCAGTCTGGTTGGTTGCATAAACAGGAAGCATTTGAAATGCACCACCAATCAAAAATACCCAAAGTGTGTCTCGGTGAGTTGGATCTATGGAAAGACTGCAGAAGATAATGTTTACATACAATTTGTTACAAAAATGTAAAAATAAATGCACAAGTTTAGCACAAGTACGATTAGATCAAAAACAGGCTTACCTAATAATCATAAAAAATACCATACTTTTCTTGATTATGCCACCTACCCAGTATTTATTTAAAACTTGGCCTTATAGACCCAGCATTTAATTGAAACCAGTGTCCATAGAGGCCCAGCATTTATCTGGAGCCCAGTATTTATGAACAGAAATATAATTTTAATTTCAGTATTTGTGAAAGCATTGCTATTAAGTTCACTGATTTTTCAGAATATGACACAGGCGTTCTCAAAACAATAACAAAACATTTTGAACTTTGTTTCTAGTCAAAACCTTGATGTGGACTTAGGGATTAGTAAACCGGCATTCCTTCTATGCGACCAGATAAACTTAATTTTTTCATATATAATTAGCTTTAGTGTTCAGGTCGCCATGGATCTCAGGGTTTGGAACCTTCAGGCTCCTTGTAATTTTTCTTAGAGCACAGCCTTGCATTTATTCAGAGTGCGGCATTTAATCATCAAGAAATTAATTTATGTTACATGTAACAAATAATTAACAATTTCAGAGAAACTACTAGAAAAACAGTCCTGTGCTAATTGATTTTTTGTGCTCTAGTGTAGAAACTAGTCATGGGGCAGGCACCTTCTATTTTAATTTACGAATTTAGACACGTAAGTTAAGTATGAACCTTAGTTCACCATGAGAGCAGGGAGTGCAGCCGAGTTGACTAAAATAATATATAATTTCTTTGCTATTAATATTGGTTATAGACGTTTTTTAGAACAACACACAAATAAAAACTCATTTGACAAACTTACTCAAAATCAAGCCTGTGTCCTTTATAAGCAACATCAAACACCTTGCTGAGACTTCCAACCTTTATAGTCCCAACAATAATTATTGTCGTCAAACCAACTAACATAACAACCCCCTGAAAGACATCTGTCCATATTACAGCTTTCATTCCACCCTGAAGAATCAAACGTACAAAATGCAACATTATTAGCTGCTAGTTTTTAACCTCTAACAAAAGAGTTCTGTTGTAACCTTTTCAATATACATATTTTCTTAAATTTTCAAGTGGGAGGAGTGGCAGTGAAATGGTTAGAGCGTTCCAGCATTGGTCAGTTGCTGGATTCTTTTCTTGTTGTAAGTTTTACTAATTCTACTTCAGTCTGTTCTTTTTTAATCATAGCACATATCACATACATGTATTTAACAATACAATTTATATGTCCTGATTTTTTCCTAAATTGTTATTGCAGTTAACAATTTAAAAATTTGTTCTAACAAACATCAGTCATCAAGTGACATTATTTTAATTTAATGTTACTGCTTTTTAGAATTGTTTTACTTACCACAGTGGTATAGAAAGTACAAGCAAGCCCAATAACAATAGTGGAAAGCCATAATGGAAATCCTGTCACTAGAACAGAAAACAGAGGGGAGGATGGAAAAAGGGCTGGGAGTGAAACCGTCGCTAGGCCATGACTAAAATGCATGCATGTACACTCACAAAAAATACTTTCATATATTGTCTATTTAATATTCAAGTTTACTAACTCTAGTACTATGCACCACACCACTTGAGAAAGATTTTGGTGAGTTTTGAATTTCTTTTTCACAATCTTCTGCTGGCTTCTATTTGACCAATCAAATTATGGAAACTATTCACCACTTACATGTACTCTCACAGGAAATTTACAAGTCAAAACCTCTGAAGGAATAGAGTGGTAAATGCACAAATATTTAAAATTTTGAAATTATGGGATTCATTAAGATCTGCAGAAAGTAGATGACGAAGAATGCCCACTTGCCAAAAATCAGCATCCTATTTCAATTTGGGGGTGAGATATTGGCCCTGTCATGCTTCAGTGACTCCATGCAAATCCTTGTATTTTTGTCTTGGTTCTAAATGGTTTAGAACAAAGACAAAATTACAAGGATTTGTATGGAGTCACTGAAACATGAGAGGGCCAATATCCCACCCCCAAATTGAAATAAGATACTGATTTTTGGCAAGTGGGCATTCTTCATCATGTTCTTTCAGAATATCTCAGTAAATCCCATAACATAAATTTAGTTTTGGTGACGTCATCACTTTCCTACTCTATGGCAATTTGTTACATTTCAAGTGATGTAACAGTTGCACCTGCTCACACATGTGAACCAATTCCTTACGTCTCACTGAAAAGTTTACGATATAAGTTATAGCCTCAAATGACACAACAATTTCTAAAAATATGAAAACTTGAAGCAACACTGTGATAAATAAAAGAAACGTTCACGTAAATGATGGTACTTAACCCAAATTCTTCAATTTCAGAAGAAAAAGTACTTGGGACGACGTTTCAACAACTTTCTGTTTGATAAAACACATCCTGGCACTGGGACCAAAAAATGTTCGGAACGTCCTCGGAAATCTTCAGACGACATCGGATACGATTGGGTCGTCTTTGAAGACACTGGCAAAAATCTCATGCTTTTGACTCGGAAAAAGTTGGCTGCAGGTATATAAACAAATGCCAAAAACTTGTAAAAAACCGGTTTGGCATGTAAGCATTGGCTAACACCACTTTATAATGATGATTGATATTATGTTTTGTTTACCTGACTCTAAAGTTAGAGATGGGCCATACAATACAATAGCAGTATACAAAACCTGAAAATCAAAGAGAAAATGGGAATTTGTCCAAAGAGCTTGTGTGAGATGTGGTTAATATGCTGGACACTGGACTAAGTGGTCTTCATAGTCAAGCCCTTGGAGGGGTTTGTGTGTTGAGTTGTTACATAAGACACTTTAATTTCACAGTCACTGTGCCACTCTCTGTGCCACTCTCTACCCAGGCTTATTGGTTAAAGTGAATTTTATGCTAGGGCAAGCCTCTCCTACACTAACATAACTACAAAGGATTGTAGAAATATTGTTAATCTAGTTGCTTCATGCTGCAGAAACCAGGATGATCCCCGGCCTGATCATGGACCACCAGGCACATAGCCCCCTACGCAGACGTTCTTTTGCTCATCATGCAATTGTTCCTCCCAACAGGACAATTGCGTGACAAGCAAAAGAACGTCTGGGTAGGAGGTTACCAGGCACAAAGACAGGCTGTACCTTCACCTACCAATGAACTATAACTAAAGGGACTTTAGTACATCGCCAAAACGAAGCTGTCAAACGAGAAAAATGGTCTCCTAGCGCATACAGGAGACTATTTACTGAATGAATGAGCCCATATTTGGCAGAGTGATCACTTTTTGCCCCCACAAGGGAATGGAACTACAAAATAACGTCATTTAATAGCAAAATGGCCTATTTACATCTTTTTAATGTTGGCTCACTCACCGTTTGTATTACAAATACTACAGATCCTAACATCCGCACACTAAAGGAGAATCTTCGTTCTAAATACTGCAAGGCAATAATTTTTAAGCCAGTTCATGAGTTGACATTTTTAAATGACATTGTGAACACCTACAGATATCTACATTGCTTTGTCGATCGCTCTATGTCGACTTGATTAACTTGTATCTGAAAATTTGGCCGGCACATGAATTTCCTGGTGAATTAAAAATTGACATTTGCTGAAATGTTTCTGTGGCAGACTCTTTATTTCAGACAGAGCCGGTCACGGTAAATTTCAGCAGATATAAGTATAATTATTTTCAGTTGCCATTGATCGATTAGCAGAATAAGAACCCTTTATTTGAGGTCAAGGGTACAGCAAACCAGGTTGGTAATAGAGATTAAGCGTAAACAGTATTAAGGGAGATAGTTTTTTAACCCTTTAAGCCCCAAGGGGTCTCCCTTTGACGAGTAAAATCTATAAGTCACTCTTGGGGAGTAAAGGGTTAAGGGAGATAGTTTCTTTACCCCTTTGAGCCCCAAGGGGTCTCCCTTTGACGAGTAAAATCTATAAGTCACTCTTGGGGAGTAAAGGGTTAAGGGAGATAGTTTCTTTAAGCGATTAATTCAAGGTATAACTATAAACATATAAACATTCACCGAGGACTCATTTAAAGGTATCATAAGAACTAGTGAGTCCACAAGGTGCGAAATATAAAAGCTTACAAAATACTCAAAATTTTAGGTCTCTATTCTAATTTTCATGATAACTTTTGCGTGAGGGAATTTTAAAATAAAATGTCACCATGTCGACCTGACCTACCTCGTAGCTACTCGTTAATCGAAGATTGTAATAAACTGGCAAAAACACCAACGCCATGATCGGCACAGAAATAAAGTTCGTAAAGGATTGAATCCAATATTGAAAACCATACGTGTAAACTTCGGCTGGGATTCCAAGAATAGCTATAGAGGACACAAAGGAGGCAAGAACTGAGATGGCGACCGGAATACTTGTCATACTTCGACCAGCCATCAGGTACTCGTTATTATTTTGTTGTGCTCCTCCGGCTCTAGAATAGAATATTCCAATGCCCATGGATGCAAGCAAGGTCAAAGAAAAAACGATGAAATCTGCTGGAGTGAAATGTGCGTGAAGTGCCATGATTAAATTGTCCGATCCGAAAAACAGATCGGATCGGAAAATTGTCTGTTTACTTGAGCCTTCGGTCAATTCAGCAGCACAACAAAGGCATGCTGCGTCATGTAAGACAATTTTAAAACTCAAATTCAAGATGGCTTACAAATTGAGTATTTCTGCTGTGAACGAGCTTTCCTACGCAGATTTTATCCAGACTTTTGGCAATGTCGTTGAGAACACATCGCTTTGTGCAGCTGCTGTATGCGCTAGGAGACCATTTTTCTCATTTGACAGCTTCGTTTTGGCGATGTACCAATTTATCGACGAGCTTCCCGCAGATGGAAGGGCGGGGATTCTACGTACCCATCCCGACCTTGCTAATCGTCTGGAGACTTTAACCCCTGAATCCCAAAGAGAACAAACGCATGCTGGCATCACTGCACTCACCAAGGATGAAATTCAACAGCTGAAGCATCACAACAGTCTCTACAAGGAGAAGTTTGGATTTCCATTTGTCATATGCGCTCGTTTGAACAAGAAAGACGCTATCCTGGACGGGATTCAAACACGGCTGGAAAATGATGTTGATCAAGAGTTGAAGGCTGGGATTGCTGAAGTGAAAAAGATTATGCTACTGAGGTTGAGAGATTTGGTAGAATGCGACGAATCGAAACTGTAGTTTGCAGTTGGATGATTGTTTAAAACATTATTAAAAATCAAAATGTATTTAAAGCTCAAATGAAAGGTAAATTCGTAAAATTATACTCATCAGTGTTTAAGTGGGAGGTGGGTAGAAAAGAACACAGTTAAGGTGATTCCTCAGTATTACATTGCGCATTCTTACTGTGCATCATTGTACGCACGCTTAGCGTGCGCACATGAACAATATGGCGGCTTTTTGTATACGTATTTGCTGACGAGCGAGATAAATCGTCATTATTCTCGTTGTTATTCCTATATTTTTATTACAGAATTGTGGTGTACAAATCATTATCTTTAAATTAAAAAAATAAAAAGATAAATTCTTGGGTTGGAAAAAAAAGATATGGTTAAAACTTCTCAGAAAACCGTTACTCCAGGATATCAATTATAGCTTTGGAAACAACGACTCGAGAGAACTTTTGAGTCGGTATCGTTTAAATTTGTCTGATTTTTCCATAAATTATATGTTACATTGTTCCATATAAACGAGACTTGCTAGCTATCAAGTTTTTTTGCCAAGTATTCCGTTAATAATCTTTTCATTTCGGCTACCGTATTCTGGCTGTGAAACAAGGAGGCGGGACAACTCAAACAAATTCGCCCTCTGATCGGGTAACTTGCCAAGGCGCGTCGCGCTGTAAATCTAAGTAAAATCTGTTCAAAACCTAATTAAAAATCAAAATGTATTTAAAGCGGAAATGAAAGGTAAATTAAAAAAATTATACTAAACAGTGTTTCCATTAAGTTTTTAAGTAGTAGCTGTATAGAAAAGTGAATTTTTTGGAGGCGAGCGTGGCTCAGTGGTTTGGGCGCTGGACGTGAAATCCGAATGTCCCGGATTCGAGTCCTCCCTGTCACTAAAACGGATTTGACTTCGGTGATCCTGAATCCAACTCCTCCACGCTTTGTAAATAGGCAACTGGTTTGCCACCTACCAGTGATTATTATCATTATTATTATTATTACTATTATTATTATTATTATTATTATTATTATTATTATTATTATTATTATTTGATATCTATCTCTCGACGTTACTCTAAGATGACTTTCAAACTGAGTATTTCTGCCGAGAATGAGCTGATGAGTGGAGATTTTATTCAGAAGTTTGGCAATGTCGTTGAGAACACATCGCTTTGTGCTGCTTCTGTGTGCGCTAGGAGGCCATTTTCCTAATTCCAGAGCTTCGTCTCTGCGATGTTCCAATCTATCGACGAGTTACCCAAAAATGCAAAAGCGGGAGTTTTACGTAGCTATTCCGACCTTGCTGAACCAATGGAGTCTTTAACGCCTGAATCCCAAAGGGAGCACATGCTATCTGGCATCACTGCACTCAGCATGGAGGAAATTCAACAGCTGAAGCACTAAAACAGCCTCAAAAAGGAGAAGTTTGGATTTCCATTTGTGATATGCGCTCGATTGAATAAGGAAGACGCTATCCTGGGTGGAATTCAAACACGAATGAACAATGATGTCGATCAAGAGTTGAAGGGTGGAATTGAAAAAGTGAAAAAGATCATGGTGCTGAGGATGAAAGATTTAGTGGAATGCGGAGACTCGAAACTTTAATTCACAAATAAACTGGCGGCTAATGTGAGGCGAAGTTTTACTATGTGTGATTTTAATATGCATGGTACAGAGATGAAAAATTAAAGCAAAACTACATTATTATAACCAACTCCGATCCATTATTGTATGGTAAGGCAGATCTGTAGGGAATTCAAGGCAACTTTTTACTATTGAAATAAATGCAGTTAATTTGATGGAAGTTTTTGCTCTGAGCTGTCTTTTTTATATGACGCAAAAAAGGTGGTTTGAGTCATTTTTATGCACCTAATAAGATCACGATATTTTTTAACCTCAGCGCTGTTTTGGGAAATATGGAAAATCTAACAGAGACATGATTTCGTTTTTTCTGAGCTGTGGTTACTGCCTACGTTGTTCTTTGTTTAGCTGCAATTTTTCAGGGGTCATTGGTCTTGTGAGAGTAGAATTCCGTTCTGGCCGGGTCAGTTGTGGTTGAGCGGAGCGGATGATTTATAGTTAAGACTTGCTTATGATGTTACTTAGGGCCTCTTCGCCGGGACGAATATTGTCTTCGGTTCATATGAGAAATTTTAGCCGGGTTGAATGAGATAAAATTCGATAAACAAAAACAAATTGGCGCAACAACGTTGTATCGTTTGCAACTATCGTAGCTTTTTCGACTCTTGTGACTTTACTAACAAAGATAAATCGCATACTTCTTAAGTAGAAATACATACTAGGAAAAATTATGCCATTTTGGTCGCTCTGTTGCGAAAGTGAAGCTATTTTGTCAAAAACGTTTCCTCCCGATAACCGGAATGGAGTGTTCATATGGCAAGATCTCGGCAACCAAGCCATCCCACCCTCTCATATGAACACTCCGAAATTTTTAGAAAGGATTTAGTGGTGTGCCGAGATCTCGGAAACCGGGCCAGCCCGGTCAACCGGGGTCATATAAAAAGGCCCTTAATCGTACTATTTTGCATAGAGCTGTATTATAGGATAGTCTTTGGCTGCATTCGGGCTGTATTCTTGTTATTAGCTTTGATTAAACCCTACTGTTGGTGCCAACTACTCAGTGTCTTCGCTGTCGCTGTTCGGAAGATTGTCTTACTGTAATAGATCCCGACCTCTGACGCTGCAAGCGCGGGTTCCCCCCTAAATTCTGCCAACAAGGAAAACTCGCTTTACAGCCGAAAAACCTATTATCACAGTTAGAAAGAGTATTTAAAAAAGGCGTTTGAATTTATAACAACCTGGAAGAGCATGCATAATTAACTAAGATCTCATTAACCTGCTATCAGGCGTTCTTGTTTTTCGCGGCGGGAGAAAAGAAAAAAATCTGTTTCTTTGTTCCGCTGAAAAGAATTAGGAATGCCTGTTCGCAGGTTAAAATTTCATACAAGATACGGTGTAAATAACTGTACCTCAAGCGTTAGTGTTAAATATACATGATTTTTTTGGCAGTATCACGCTATTTTCCGGTAACAAATCGAAAATCCAAGGGGCGCTTTTCGGTTAATAGAAGCTGCATCCTTTGAAAGACTTTCGTAATATGCAGAAACTGTTTATATATGTTTTTGCGGGCGGATGGCCAAAATCGAGATTGATGTCAACTTGAAAACGTCGGGCCGACGTTTTAAAGTTTTCCCATTGCATCTCATATGAATCAGTACTATAACATATTTTGCCTCGTTCTTCTGTTCTGAATTCACTTGATGTTACAAAATGAGTGACTTAGAAACGAGTTGAGTATTAATGAGACGTTAGAAGTTTAAATTTAGATAATTGTGACCAAAAATCGTGTTAACCTCCGTGATACTTCCCCTTTAACCCTTCATGTTGAAAACTAGCCTGCCGTTTTACATTGTACGAATATGCGATGATGTTCGGCACATCAGTTGAAGAAGCAGTGAAAGGGTTTCTAAGTGAGTGGGCAGCAGCGGCCGAGAAAAACGTCGATTAAAAAATGAATTTATATTTTACCTACGAATCTCGCGATAGTCTTAAGTCATTTACTTTGTTTTTTACTCTTAAAACTGAATCTGGAACACAGCGATAAGTTCGAAATAGAAATTTAAAAAAATAGCCTTCGTGGTTCACGAAGTAAAATCGCTTTCCAAATAACACTTTGTCGAAATTTAGATCCAAATGGACAAACTTTATTCGCTGTAGCCCCTTTTCGTATTTAGTTTTTGTTTTTAGAATGTGCCAGTCGACCGTTCCACTCTTTGTCTGTGTTGTATGATATGTTTGTAAACGTAGCTTATGTACAAATGATGCAAATGCAAAAGACAAAGTCTGCGTCGAACCCAAGTGGCCCATACCGCCGGAGGTTATCCTGGTTTCCCTAGCATTAAGCGACTGGGAGTATTTCTACTCCCCCCTAGATGGGATGCTAGTCCATTGCAAGGTTACCCCGAGCAGTATTTTGCCGGTACCCATTTGTACACCTGGGTGGAGAGAGGCACTGTGAGAGTAAAGTGTCTTGCCCAAGAACACAACACAGTGCCCCGGCCGAGGCTCGAAACCGGACCGCCCAATCCGGAGTCTAGCGCACTAACCATTAGTCCACCGCGCCTCCCACTTATGTACAAATAGTAGTTAAAGAAAAACCGAATTGTTATTTTCGTAACACTAGCTATGTATTTTTTTTGTTTGTTATCTAAATAAAAAGAAGAGAGAAAAAAATCCTCAAACAGTAAGGGTGGTGAGGGCTATGTCCAGATCACATTTTATAGAAAATATTGGAAGTTTTATTTGTGGTTTCGAGTTTATGATGTCTCACGTAGATACATCATGCGGACACAAAATCACGGTCCATGGCAAGCTACATATAACTGGATTATGGTCTCGAGGGTAGTTTGTGGTAAACCAGGGCTATTATCAGGGAAAACCATGTGTAAAAACAGAGCACTATCACTGAGCATCAAATCAAAAATTCAAGAGCCTGGAGACGAACTTGTGCCAATTGAAAACTACAAATAACGGTCCAGTTTCGTGAAAAATTACCAGTTGCCAGTGTACTGAAGCCAGGGATATCATTGTGATACCATCCGAGGGGCTTTAGAAGTTCTGCCCTTGTGGCCTGGAAAAACTGATAGATAAAAGCTAACGTCGGTTCACCACCTTCTTTAACAATTTACGTTTCATGTTCTTTGCGCATGAGCGAAATAATTTAATTTTAGTAAATTTTTACTAAAAAGGTGAAAAGTGTCACAGTGCGCCTTTAAATTCACGCCAAAAAGCCCCCGTTAATTCACTGCCAAAAAATGCCTTTTATCACTCTCCTAAAAGCATCTTGAAGGTTTTCACACTTGCTGCCAGTCTTTCAAGAGTGCTCGTCCTAACTTTGTCTCCCCGGCATTTCACAATGGAGGAAACAATCGCAAAAATTGCGTATTGGCACTTCTAACCGGTGTTGTATCTGTAATGTTTCTGGTGTGGTTCAAAGCGCAGTTTCTGATAAATCATTTACATTATTTGCAGGTTTGAATCCGAGCTCGGTGTATCGTTCCTGTATCAAATCCTTGGACTTTGTTTCATTTGCTAAACTTCTGTTGCTTCCTTGCAAGTCTCTGTGACTGCCTGTGGTCGCGTTCCCGTTCAAAAGCGCGGGCTTGTAAGAGGGAGGAAGGATCTCTCTGGGCTTCAAGTATCCGTCTTCATCTGTCTCTTCACTTGGCTTTAGAGCGTCAACGTCTAGCTCCAGATACCCTTCACGGCCCTGAGGCATCCAAGGAAAGTTCTAATTAATTTGTTGATTATGATGTTCTTTAAAGGGTTGTTACAGAGATGGACTCTGTGCCGTTGACTAATATTTGATAACTTTCTAGGCCCTGTTGTTCACAGGGTACTATCCAACAGATATATCACTACCCAGCGGATAGCACAGTTCATTCTGTTAAAATTATCCGCTGGATAGTGATTATCTGGTAGATACCGTTGACTGTCCTTTGGACAACTGGGGCTTGTTGTGCATGTGGTAGGACAAGCGAAGCCATGTGATACGGTCTTCCTTTTTGTAACACCACAGGCAGCCCAAGCATGCAATGAGATTACACCGATATGCGAAACGTGACTCGCGCCTTGCAACCTATTTTTGAAGTGTTGTGACACAACAGTTTGAATTTATAAAGGTTTGTATAGTATGGGAAAAACGGCTTCAAATTCTAAAGCCCATCCACAGTTCTACAATTTTGAATCGGCTTTCTTCTCCTATACAAACTTTTATAACTTCAAACCTTTGTAACACAACACCTCCATAATAGAAAGCAAGTTACTAGTCACGTGTCGCGTATTTAAACGATCGTTAGCTAATCATTAGTTGGTAAGGCTCATCATGAGATTGGGTATCCTGTGGCAACACTGAAACTCGCTCAGGTTGTCGAAGCGTCAGTCACAAACGAACTAATGAATGTATTGTTTGTCGAAACAAATATTGATACCTTATTCTGCAAGTTTGGAAGGTTTTTCTGTGTGTTTCTTATTTTGGAAAGATGCAGTTAATGTGGAACAAAACGAAACTAAATTGACAGAATCAATTTTTTTTTACGATGAACTGACCATAGCGGCAATGTTGGACTCGATCACGTGATCTAGCCTCTGCACTAGAGCTGTAAAATTTGGTCGGTCCGCAGGCTTCTCCATCCAGCAGTCTCGCATCATAGCGTACCTGTCAATCAAAGCAATCTGCCTTAAAATCAAGCGAAGCAAGAAGGAAACGAGAAAATAAAGAAACATGCCCAATACAGCCATGCAAAGTGTAGAATTTGTCAAAGATCTTTTAGTTTAGTAAAACACAAAACTGCATTTATTTACATTCTGCAACAGATTTAACATGAGTGCTAATGGGGCCATGTACTACATAAACAACTTATACAATTAAGCTAACAACGCTAAAATTCCCAACTGGAAAGAGGCAAACCGGTTAGTTATGTGGTCGAGTAGTTAAACTCGGGTCAGAACAACCTGGTTCCCAGGGTCTCTCATCTTCCCGCCCTCCTCTCTCTCCTCTCTCGCTCCGGGAGGGCGGGAAGATGAGAGACCCTGGGAACAAGGTTGGGGTCAGAACTGGGCTTATACCCGGCACGTCCGGATCTCAAATCCCGCGCCTTAACTACTCGGCCGCGCTGTCTCCGAATCAAAGACTTCGTCTAAAAGTAATAAATGGTGATCACAGGAGCATACATTTCATCCGGACAGTCCACTGGTTGTTCCATACGTTTTCCTTCCATGATGTATTGGTAGATTTCAGTGGGTGGTAAGCCAGGATAAGGATTTCCACCTGTGAAGCGAGACAGTAAGACTCAAAGAGCGCTTAAAAGATTTGTTACGTGGGAAGCCTGTGGTCCCCCCCGTTGGTCCCATATATGGGCTATATAGGTATGTGCCGCGGGATAGGGTATGGTTTTTCGAGGTTCTCGTTCCTTAAATAGGGTATCATTTTTGCTTCTTTTGGCATTCTTGACAGTGTGATCCTTTGATAGGGTACCTAAATTGTATTATTTTGCAATTTGCGGTACGTAAACAACACGCTAAACGAAAAAGAAACGGTCTGCCCAAGCCGAAAACGTTACACCTTTCTTAGTTTTTGTTTTTACCTTGAAAAGGGTGTCATTTTTCGGGTTTGGTCCTTAAATATGGTATCAAATTCCGTTTACTTTATCCTTAAATAGGGTCAGGGTTTAAGAACCTTAGCGGCAAACACCTATCCAAAATTTAAGGGAGTACCCCCCGGGCCGTTAGTTAATTTATGGCCCTTTCGTAACACGTGCACCTATAGCTTGACGACTTCGTTTATGCTGTGCTCGAACACGTTTTCCCGCGCTTCGCTTCGCGTCGTCATTTGATTGGTTTGCTGGATTGTCTATGTTCAGTTTGTGATTGGTCAGAATGATTACCAGTTCTGATCTGGTTTTACGAAGACCAGTCAAATATCGCTGTATCAGAAATAATGGCATAGCGTGTTATGTATTGTACTGATGACATATAAAAGCTATCATTGCACTGTCTTGAGACAGTTGAGCTTACCTAGAGTAAACAGTTCCCACAGAAATACTCCAAACGACCATCTGCACAGACAAAAGATATCAGATGTTACCACTACAACATTTTCACTTATTGATAAAACAATATCGCTCGCCTATACAACTGATGCAAGAAACAGAAGTTTGTACTGCATTAACTGTTTAGAGAGATAAACTCTTCCATATAATCATATAACATGAATGTTGTCAATTAATTTGCTTTCAGTGCTATAATTGCGTCTCGCAACAATGACTGGACAAAATCAAACTCTACACATCCCTTTCTACACCTGTGCTCTTTTTTGCCGCCTTGCTTCACGTTAATCACTGACACGAGGCGCACGGAAACCTTAATCGTAAAAACGATTTGAACATTGATGACAAAATAAATGTTATTAATCTTCTTACACGTCACTCTGCTCTGAGTAAATTCGGTCAGTGAGAGATTCAATTGCCATCCATTTTACTGGGACTAGGCCCTGAGAAAAAAGTTAAACAAAATGTTCAATGTCATTGTCCTCATAATTCAGTTAGATGTTTGTCATAAAGAACGGGGTGTTTCTAGTATGGCTAACGGGATGAAATTCACTTACCGGTGAGACTTTAATGTACTGGTCGTCTTTATAAACATCTCGGGCCAGTCCAAAGTCAGCTACTTTTACCACATAGTTTTCCCCAACAAGAATATTTCTGGCTGCGAGGTCTCTGTGAACACACTGCAATAAACAATTATTTATGTTGCACCCCGAAATCTTTTACCAAGATGTCGCAGTGATGATGAGAAGGCTGCCGTCCCCCGGCTCGTATGCCTATGTACAGGTGATTTGAGTGCGCACATTTTTATCTCATCTAAGAGGTTTGCTTGTGCCAACGACCTTCGCGAAGACCATTTAATGAAATTTGAGGGGGGTATGCGCTTGGCGGGGTGTATAATGACTCTCGCCCCCCCCCACTTTCAAAACGTTCCGTCGTCGAAGATTTCTTCTCTTACCTTTCTAGAAGCGAGAAATTCCATGGCCCGGGCGACCTGAAAAGCTGCGCTCACTACATCTGTTATGCTAAACTGTTTATCAGGATCTTCCGTGGGTGGCAGCCATATTGGACTATACATCTCCCTTTTGTTCCTTAGAAACTGCAACATGTTCCCGTATGGACAAAACTCAATAACCACACACACATCACAGTATCGGCCTAGGAAATAACATGTGAAACTCAGTAAACAAGTTACGGAGCAAACGTCTGTTTAAGGATTTCCATGGACCGTTAATGTTCGCCGCTATTGTAAGCTAATATAGGAATTGCGCGAATACTTTTTGAGTGAAAAATGTTGCGTAAGCTTTGTCTTCTTAATTTTGACACGCAATGACATATCCCCACTAAGATTTGAAGATATGCCATAAATATGCCCGTGAAAATGGCATAAAAACTTCAAATGAGTGCGATATTTGCAGTTCTGAACTGAATTTTGCGCTATTTCCTCAGTTGAATATCCAAGTGATAAGCTTGAAATTGTTGTTGTGTTGTTTTTGTATTTGTTGTGTTGTTGCCGTGCAGCTGCCAGCGGCTGTTACCTTTTGTACATGCTGCTAGTAAATTGACGATATTCTTGTGTGATCCAATATGAATCAAGATTTTGAGCTCAGATAACAAGTCTTTGCGTTCTGATTCATCCGCTCCCTCTGTTGAACAAAAAAAATGAGAATATTATATACAGATAAAGGAACTAAGAACAACAAACAAGCCATGCAAATAAGAGATTTTTCCTAGAAACCAGGTGGGCAGGACATGCTTTCCCCTGCAGGATAATTTTTTCTTTGTAACACTTTTTTTCTTAGAGCCGTGCAAGAATATTTTCCTCCACATGAAATTTTTTTCATCCGATAAGCGCTTGCAGGAAATTCTTTTCCAAATTACCCCCTCCTCCCCACTCCTCAAAAGTTAAACTAGGAGAGTTCATTCAAACCCTGATTCCCTATTGACCGCCAATTCGTACTTGCTGTCCTTCGTCCAAGGCTCGTGGTAAATCGATGATATAGTAAATTAATCTCTCTCCTCAATTCTCGTCGTGGATTAAGTTTACCTTTTAACTTTTTCACGGCCACTTTAATAGGCCCCTGAGAAATGGTTGATCCTCTCCGCGAGTCTCTTTTTGTGGATAATCGATGTCTCGAGCTTTTCGCTGATATGTTCTCACTAATAATGCTTCCTTCTGCTTCAGCTAAATAAACTTCCCCAAACGCACCGGAGCCAAGCACTTTACCTGAAATAAGATCGTTACTTTAAGAAAGAAAGTGCAAAACGGAGATCTGATGTAACTCTAGACAAAAAGCGGTTATGCACCTTCCTTTTTGCACTGTGAAAGCTGCGCCTCGTTGGCAACTCGCTCTTATAGTTCACCACTAAATTTTCTCAGATTCTCATTGGTCTAAATTAAATACGTGACGCGATGGTGTTCAACAGCGGAGGGCACTATCAGCGCATAGTGCCAGTCCGAGGAAAATACCCGGATGGATAGTGCCTGTCCGTAAAACGCTATTTGACTGATCTGCATTTAGAGGGTTTCTTGACTGATTTTCGTTTATTCCTACATTTTTTCGGCCCTCAACAAAATCTCAAGACGCTAGTTTGTGAATGTGAGCGCGGAAGAAAATTTAGTGATGAACAATAAACATATTTACCTCGTTTTAAGAACATCAAATTTCCACGGGGCAACTATCAGCCGATAGTTCCTCGACAGAAACACTCTATTGTTTAAATAGAGAACCAATCGAATTCGTGTATTTCGTAGAACAATCCCTGACGAACATGCTACATTTAACCAGTTGAAACCTTACCGAAGTGTAGCTGTTCTCTAGGAAATTCCCAACGCGTGTTATAGGGCAGCTTGTTTACTTGTTCAATGAGAGGAATAGAGGCATCCAGCCTTGGTATCATGTCTGGCAGAGGAGGTGTGGTGCAGAGATAGAAACCTCCATAAAGCTGACGACGGCGATACAAAGTGGCGACGATTAACAGGAGCAAAAGGAACAGGGCCACGCTGACTACAATGGCCACTACAAATGTGACCTTAGAGGTTTTTCCCTTGTTCTGTATGGCTCCTACAGGTGCTGGTTTAACTAGAAAAAGGCAATATGTAAACAGCATCAGAACACTTAACACGACTTTGAAGGAGGGAAGGTGAGAAGGAAGTTAAAGAAAACAAGAGTAAGGGCAGTTTTAAGAGGTTACACCGCCAGTTGATCATTTTCCCAGGGGTATTAACCATTTACACAAACCATCTGATTGGAAATTTCGAGCGTAAAAATGTTGACATCCGACCTTGGTTTTTGCATAAGAAAAATGTTCAATTGGCTGTCTACCATCTCATATCCAACGTGCGCTCAAGGATCAGTTGTGAATTATTATTATTGTACATTGCAGTCACCATCTGTCTTTTCATTGGATAAAAGCTTACAGTTAATTCTGGGAAGCAGCGAAACCTACAGATTATTCGCTAATCTGCTAGCAGATTAGCGAATAATCTGTAGATTGCGCGCGCAATGCATGATTTCCAAGAGCAATGTTCAAGTTGTAAGAACATGGCTTGTTGGAAAATAAACTATGTTCGTTGCGATAATGCGTTTGTCGTTATTTTCTTTAAAACAATGTATAATAAAACAATTATTAGCTTCGGTTTTTGTGATATCCGGAATAATCAAGGTCTCGGTTAGTGTTATCAGCCTCAGCCTTCGGCTTCGGCTGATAACCCTTACCTCGGCCTTGATTATTCCAGATATCACAAAAACCTTATCCAATACGTGTTTATGAACAACACTTACCAAGAGATAAAACCACGGTATCATTACCAAACGTATTTTCAGCCACGCACACATAATCCCCGTAGTGTTGCTGTTGCAGTGATTTTATCTGAAGGGTGTGGTTTTTCGTCTCATCCCACTGCTTGACAGGTATATGGCGACCCTCGGCTGTTTTCTTGACCCATTTGACTGACGGTGCGGGATTGCCAGTTGCTTTACAGGTTTCGTTAACTCTATCGCCAATATTCTTTGTCTGTTTATGATCCACCATGTTGATAATTTTCGGCTGAGCTGGAAAAGAGGAAAGATCGCGTTGTTTGAGGCAATTTGGTTACAGAACAACTAGTATGAATTAAATTGCAAAATGACTCAGTTTAAATAATGGTTTGAAGCAGTTTAGAAGTGCAAAAACATCTTGACTTATAATCGTTTGGATAAGATGCAACTCTACAAACCTAAAACATTCAAAAACGCTTCACTCGCATTACTTCCTTTGACATTCTCAGCCTCGCACTTGTAAACACCTGTGTTCTCCACGTGACTAGGTTTACAAATCACCAGGTCTTTTGCGAAAGGCGGTCGCTGATTACCCATGTAGTGGACACCATTTATTCTACAGTCATCCGCAGACCCAAGGGCGAGCAGGCTCAACTCTACGCCATCTTTGTACCACGTGATATTTGGTGCTGGATATCCGGATGAGATGACGCAAGGTAAGATCGTGTGGTTTGAGTTTTCCTCGTGAATTGTTTTGTTTGAAAGAGAAACAACAGGGGCAAAAACCTCTGAAGAGGAGAAGGAAAAAATGTTTTATGGAAGATGAAGTATTAGGATCATTCTACTATACTATGACTACTATCCGTTCGGCGTTTTGTCACATTTCCTCAACATCAAATCGTTAGGGCCCATTTCAACATTGGGGTAGAAAAATAGGCACTAGTTAAGTATAGACTGATTGAAAGTGTTTGGCGGATAGACACAACTCGACGTTGGAGACCAGAGATCTTACTGCCAATCCTTTGTATAAACGCGTCCCTGTGGGAAGAAGCTGGAAGGTATCGTTGAAAGGAAACTGGGGACCACATAAGGCAAAGAAAGGCTATTAGACCTGGGCGAAGATTAACTTTTGGGTAATTTTAATCTGCTGGAAATCAACCAAAGAATTTCCTTCTGTGCGTTTGTCACAGAAAGGACGTCCGAAATCGGGGACGACGCGATAAGGTAAAGAAAATTGTGTGTACCTCGGTGGCATTTTTCTTACACTCCGTCATCATGTGGTGACAAATTTACTTTCTTGGCTAACGCTCAAACTAAAATTCTTAGGTTATTTTCCAGCACTTCAAAGTTAATATATTTCCCCTTTCAGCTATTGGCACAAATGTCCCCGTTAAAGATATTCGAGCCTTTGAGAGGTCCTCCCAGCACTGGCAGACACAATGCACGAAGGAAGACGAGAGCGCCATACCTGTAACGGAAACGGTTATCGCTGATATCTTTGTCTGATTTGCTGTCCAGCCGTAACCATAACATAGATACCTGCCAGTATCGTCCACCTGCGCATGCCGAATGGAAAGCTTGCTCGTGATGTTATGTTTGTTTCTTGTCAGTGCGGCCGGTATGTCCTCGGTTCTATCCCTCCTTTGCCATGCGAGATGCTGAAAGTCTCCGGTTCTCGCTTGGCATAGGAGCGTGAACGAGCTCCTCTCATCCACGCGTAGGATCGAAATCGAGGGAATAATTTCCGGTAAAACACTCTGGATGTCTGCAAGATAAACGGGTAGGAAGATAAACTGGCAGCGGCCTATAAATATCCATCTACAATATGAAGCAAACCAGGAAATGGATTATTACTCCTCTTTCAATGGGAGGTTAGTTCGGTAAATAGAGGCATTGTGAGAGTAGTTTCTTGCCCAGCAGCACAGCACAATTAAGTTCATTTAACGCCCTGCCTAGGGCACAAACCTGGACCGTTCGATTTGGGCCCAGAGCAAAAGCAATCAGTCCATTGGACGCCTCCATATCGCGACCGTATGCTTCTTTTAGCGGCTATGGCGGCTTCGCTGCTAAGTCACTCGCGCCTGCTAATCCCGCCAGTTACACAAGCGAGCGCCATAGTGAGGATACAAACCAGTTATGGAAGTGTGCAATATACTATGCGAATCAGAGGGACTATAAAACAAAGAAGACCCTCCCCTCCCAAAATTATCAGTGAGTTAGCTCTTACCGATTCTGTAAACCGAAAACACAACATCATCCTGCCCAAGAGAATTCTTAGCGATGCATCGGAAAAAATACCCGGATCTTGCAGGGGGTAAGTATAGGCTGCTGATTCTCGAAGGAACATGCTCCGATGGGTTGATCACGTGTCGCGGAACACGTCGCCATCGTCTAACGTCCGGTTTGCACCCTGACACGCATATTTCGATTGGCTGTTGATACCACTTGAAGCGAGGTATCGGATGACCTCTTAACGCGGTGGACTGGATCATAGTGGCGTCTCGAAAAGACAGCACGCGGAAATCTGTGTCGTTTTTCTTGTTAAGCAGTGGCTTTTCTGGTGATGGGGAATAATTATAATTGTTAATAAAGCGAAGATACGTTTTTGGTAAAGAAATACGAAGAGAATGTCGCTAGAATAAATAAGTTATAATGCTTGTTTACGAGGAAACGACCCTACAAGGCATAGCCTGTATTTATTGCGCGCGCAAATTATCCAGAAATTATACACATTGCATGAAGGAGTGCAGAGCAATACAAAGAAAAATGTAATCACATATTTACCGTAGATATCTAAAGAAACGGTTTTGTTATCCATCCCAACAGAATTGAAAGCAACACAAGTGAAGACCCCGGTATCGAAGGGATGGAAAACATTCTTAATCTTCAACTCAGCGCCAGAACCTCTCCAGGAGATGCTATATTTTCCATGGTGCTGATCAAGGACACATGTTTTGTTTTCTTGCAGGTCGCCTTTGCAGCTTCCAACAGGGACGCCATTTTTGAACCACTGAACGTCCGCAAATGGTGGTTGGCCCTCCGTTTCACAAAGTAGCTTAACATTTTTGGAAGCGTTGACAGATGCCTTTTTCACGAAGTTAATGATCTTTGGAGGTTTGTTTTCTGGAAGAATGACAAGATAACGACGAGATTAGTCGGTTATAAGAAGCGTCTGAGAGGGAAGGCCTTGGGCATTTAACTCCCCAAATTTGCTTTCAATATGAACTTTGATAAGGTGCAAATTATAATTTAATGTAATTCCACAATGATTAAACAACGCAAGCCGTTTTGGGGTGGGTTTATATCTGGAGAATTCCTGATCAAAACAGGTTTGGGCGAGCTTACAAAACACGACGTGATGATAATCAATATATTTTAAGGGCTAACATTCAGAGGCGCTTTTAACCGAATTTTCGGTACAATAAATAAGAAAAACTAACAACACAACACATATATGAACCTAGTGAATAGCTTTAGCCCACCAAGAGTTTTCGTAGTTCAGTTGGTTAGAGCGCCTGACCGGTAATTTGAGAGGTCATGGGTTCGAATACTGTCGGGGACTCTTTGTCCCGCGCTCGAGTTATTCGAAGTTTTCACGTTATCAGGCACCAGCCAATAGCGAAGCTCCATCTTTCTGTATATAAAGACACACGACGCACAATTCCTTGATTCGCTCCGACGAAGGGCTAACGCTCGAAACGTCAGCACTTGAATCTCTTTACGGTGGCCAATTGACATTATCAACCCAGTTGATAAAACCAAATTATATCATAACTGATCATTTCATCTTTATCAATACGTGAATCTATAGTTCATCGTTTCGTGGCTACTGACAGCTATGGTTTTCTAGGGCTAGTATTTATTAATACTTTTACCACAACCCGTCCATGTTTCCCACACGTATTTATAAGAAATATGTTACTTATACCCACCAAGCCGCCTAAGAATAGTGTAAGTTAAGTCATCCTGTCCCAGCCAGTTCTCAGCGACGCACTTGTAAAGCACGTGATCTTGGTTTGGTGGAATCAGTACTTGTTCCAGTGAGGTTGTGTTGTCAGTTTTCATTTTACCCCACCCATCTGAAGAGGGCTTGCAGGCTGCGACATCTTTAGGTAAAGTCTTGTACCACCAAGAGAGGGTGGGTGGGGGGTTGCTGCGTTTGATGCTGCAGCTCAGATATACGCTTTCGTTCGCTTGGGTTATCATGACTGTTTTACTTGCATTTTTCTTGATAGACGGTTTTACTTGAAATTTAAAAAATATCATATCAGTTTTAAGAACACTAATAGTGCAAGGAAGAACGTTAGTTGAAGGGGCTGGTGGCACGGGCTTTTGTCAGCTTTTAGGTCGACATGGCAACGGTTCTCCTTACACGCAACAAATGATATGCCGGCCAAGCTTCATTCGTCACTTTTGAAACAAAAGAATTCTACTTGCGAAAGAACAAAAGGTAAGAAACGATATTGTCCCCAGCTCCACTAGCGACTACAAAATGAGGCTCGTCCCAGATTGCTCAACGTTACTAAACAAGTGAAAATGAAGCGACGTTCTGCTCTGTCCCATTTTTCTTTTCTGATTAGTGATCATGGCACGAGATTATAAATGACCTCTGAGACATAAAATTACTTTCAAATTCGTATTTTTCAGCAAAGAAATTATTGTTAAGCTTCTGGGTTTCATGCTTTCTATCAAACGTGTCATTTTTATTTTAAATCGTCCATATTAAATAACCCTGGTTTGGTATGAAGAGAACCGAAGTGTTGGTAACCTGTGAGAGGGCTCACATTTGGTGCGGGGCGGTGAAACTTCCGCAGCAGATCCCTCCCCACTCTTCGCCGCTCGCGTCGCTCGCGTGTGTGACCTAAAGGTGAGTATGCCCGCGTTCGCAGGCTAACGTGTTGGTAAAAATGACTCAAAGAGTCCGCCTACCTTGGACAATTAATTGAAGAGTGACGTTTTCTCCTCCTACTGTGTTCTCCACGCTACAATAGTACGGCCCATTGTCTTCTTGGAACACCGTGTTTACAACACGAAGGAAAGACGTCCCTTTGCTAAAAGACACTTTGTGTCGTTCGGAGAATGTTCGACAATTAACAGCTCCCCAACGTAGGCTGCATTCACCGAGATTGTACCCATATCTCTTCCAAGTGATTTTAGGCTGAGGGGATCCGCCCGCCTTGCACCAGAACTCTGCAGACTGCGATTCGTTTACGACTTGGGTTCCTGAATGGAGAAGGGCTTGACCCTTCTGAGGACCTGAAGTGATGAATGGTGAATGCCTTTATATTTGTTTTCCCACAGTCAGTCGGTCGTTCGGTCGGTCGGTCGGTCGGTCGGTCAGTTGGTCGGTCCGTCGGTCGGTCCGACGGACGGTCGGACGATCAGTCAGCCATTCCGTCAGTCAGTCAGTCAGTCAGAACTTTCTGGATGCGATACAAATTTCTCTCATTTAAAATTAATATGGACAAACGTATATTTTCTTTTTACCTGCCACGGCCAACCGCATGGTATCCTGTCTAATGTCTCCACTGAACTGGCCTCGGCAAGTGTATGTGCCAGCGTCCTGCTCCGTTGCATTCCTTATCTGAAGAAAAAGTTCTTGAATCGCGCCAGATGTATTAGTCCTGATTATGTGCTTGTCAGCCGTGATATTTTGATTGTCGCCTGCCTGATCAGTCTTGAGCCAGACACTCGTGTCCGCAGGCACACTGGAAAACACGATGCAAGCTAGATCTGCCCCGCCCATGTGATCGAGATTCCTGGATTTATTTGGGATCCAAGCAACTTTTTCTGGAAGCTGTATACCTGTTAAGGAATGAAAGCAAGCTGATTTTTTTTAACGACCTTTCACAGCTACGGATAGCTTATCTTAAAACATAGTTAAAGGCTCTTTGTCGCTCATGCTACATCTTGTAAAGTTTAGGCTAAACTTTTCAAGTTTGTCAATTACAGTCCTTCGAAGCCATCCTTGTTTCTTGTCAGTTTATTTTACCTCTTTAATTTGTTGTTTTTTTACTTGGGTTTCACTTTTATTTGAATGCAATTTTATACATTACCAAATATGGCTTCAATCATGGTGACTAAGGCGATTTAAGTTTTCTCAGGGTTAATAAAGGAGGGGGAGGGGGGAGGTGAACAGGCGAATCCACTAATCCGTACTATTTTTTGGCCAAATCCGTCAATCCGCCAACATTTTCGTTCAAATGCGCATCCACATTCCTTAAAAACTTTCTGTGTATTAGTTTCACTGAAAGGAAGGTAGATGTTGTTTGTGATGGCAATGTTTCAAGAGGTTTCGTTTTATTGCTTCTTTTGCGGCAGGTCTAATGTAAAGCGCCGAGCGGTGGTGAAAACAGAAAATAGACAAAACGATAACACTGAGACTGAAGATGCGCCAAGGCCACGATCCGAACTTCATGGCATGCGGAATCCGAGCTAAAATTGTCAGCTAATCCGTAATCCACTGCATTTTCGAAATCCGCGAATCGGCTGAATTCTTCGCTGAAATCCACAATCCGTGTGCTTTTAAGGCTAAATCCGTTGATCCGCCAACCTATTCACCCCTCTCATAAAGAAACGTCTTGCACTTGTGCTGTAGACATGTTCACGCACCACAAGTTTTCAGGTTTGGACACGAGTATCTTACCTGGAAAGGTTAGAATCGCGACAGGAATTTTCTGCGAGCCCGCTGCCTGACAATAATATGTTCCCTCATCGCTCTGTCGTCCTTGAGTTATGGTGAACACGTTACCTTGGCGAATGATAGTTATACTATCAGGAGATCTTTGGATGAAAATTCCTGGAGTAGATTCTTGCCATAAATTCACTTCGAAGTCACCTTGAAACATGTGGCACATGATATTAACCGGCTGATAAGGGACTATTGTAGTCAGCGATGGAGACACATCCGGCGTTGGCAGAGTGGTCGGTACAGTCGACGATTTAACGGTCGGTCCAGTAACTGACGAATCGAAATAAGTAAGTAAATAAACAAAAGAAGTTAGCTTTCTGTAAGAAATTACAAAGACATATCGTGGGAGGACTGTTAAATTCTCACGTTTTAGAGGAGAGGGGGGGGGGGGGGGGGGTGTCAACTCTAAGAAGGGCTGTTTCGGGATAAAAACGACATTCTTCCGGGAATCTGAAGATTTTGCCGTTAATCGGGAGGTTTGGAAAATTTTCCGGGAAGCACGAAGTAAAGAAGTTAAAATTTCGGGAATTATGAGATTTTGGGGGAATTTCTCCCAAATATTCGGGACGATATTCCAGATTTTCGGGAAGACTTACACACGGTACTGCTCAAACAGCGTTTGTTAGAGCTGTCACCCCCCGTCTTTAATCAGGTAACCTGATTACAACCTGGTTTAATCGAGGATATGCCCAGAAGGTGCTCTAATAGAGAAGAGAGCTAATAGTAGAAGGGTGGAAGAAGAGAGGGCTAATTTCAAATTATAAACCAGCTAGTGCACATTAAATGAGACAGGATAAATGTAAATAAATAAAAGTATCATTATGTAGAGGCAAAGAATCCTAAGTATTCCATATGCGCGAAGTTAACACAAACATTAATTTAATGTTTTGCCTGTAATTATGATTAACTGTCTTGGATTACCGTTTTGGGAAAGGAAGGGGTCTTATCAAAAGAATTACGTTTAGGATGTGAAATGTAAGAGGGCGAAGACTTACAAGAGGAGGGGCCTACATGCAGGGACCGCTAAATACGTACTTTCAACTTTGACGGTTGCTGTTTTCAGCCAATATCCAGCACCAAAATCCGTGACTCGACACTCATATTCTCCTGCATCAGACGTACTGACATTGATAAGCCTGAGTTCACTTCGTAAAGCTGAAGTGAAGAAATGCTTCTCAGGAACCGGTTCTTTGTCCTTGAACCAAGCGATACTCTCTGCATCAGAAACTGAACAAGTGATGGTTAAGCTTTCACCTTCTTTAACCACTGAAAGTTGTTGCGACACTTCTGGTCTAGGTGGTGTTCCTATTAGGACATAAGACAATAGAGATTTTAATTTTATCACAGTACGTATAATTGAACCTTGTACAATTTTTATAAGTAACCCTTTGAGGTCCCCTTTGTAAAGCAACATACTTTAATATAATCGTTTATAAAATAGCTGAGATACTACGCGCGTTCTCATTGGTTGATAAGTGTGATTAGATGAGTGTATGTAAACACGCTTGTGACGTTTTAATTTCGTGCGTAGAAAGGGGTTTGGAAGAACTGCGTCTCGGGTTTGCATAACTGTCTCGAATTCTCCCAAACCCCCTCGTGTTTAGATGAGTCTATGTAAACACAGCAAAAGTCCTCTATTCTCAAGACAGGCTACCGTATGCGCGGTTAATGCGAGTCATCTTTACAGTCAAGGACGTTCCACTTGATTCTGAAGATGACTACCTCATAGAGATTGTGATTTGTCCAAAAGGCAACTACGAACGAAACAACAACTCTCATTGGCCTGTCACGCAGAACGAACTAAAGTTTCCACATGTACAGTATCGACAGCTATTCTGAATCAGTGTTTCATCGCATTTCCAAAAACCTCGAAGTTCGTCAAAAATACTCCGCTGCGCTTCGTATTTTCAACTCTCTTCTTGGTGTTTGGAAATGTGATGAAACAATGTCTGTCGTTTTTGATGTATTACTTCCCCTTTAAATAATCGTTATCGATAGGTACCTTTATTCAACAGTCACTTACCTTTCGGTGGAACTGGTAGAAGAAGTCCGAGATCGACATCTTCTTGAGCTTGGTTGCAGGACGAGATAACTCTGCAGACAACTTTCCCTTTCATGCTACGATCCATTCCATGGATGGTCAATATTCTGCCAGTCAAAGTGACCCTATGTCCATCAGGTGTTAACTGAGTTATGCCGTCCATGCTAATTATTTCCAGAAACATCAAAGGCTGAAAGATGTTATGAGCCCCACAGTTCAGATCCAAAGAACTTCCAAGCGATACAAATAAATTTCTGTATCCCTGGTGAATGGCCGACATTGGAGCTAGAAGGAAGGAAAGACATATCGTGTGAAAAACATGTTATATTCAAACAAAATATTACTACTTTTTCTGTACATTTGTTGTTGTAGAGTTCCTAAATTCGCCTTGGAATTTTTGTTTTGGCGGATTTGGCCATTTTTGGATCCGGGTTTCTCGGTTTTTCCACCAAAAAATTGCAGTCTTTCGCTTTTGATGCCTTTTGCGGTTTCCGGTTTTTTCTTTTGTTTAGTACTTGGTTTTCGGTTTCGGCAAAAATACTAGCGGATTTTTGGATTTGGTATCCGATTGGTTTACGGTTGTTGCCATTTAGTTTCCGGTTTCTTTTCGGCAATTATACGGTCCAACAGCCTTGGTATCCACAAATGCCGTGATGAAATATAGTTTGTTCTGTATTAGCCAGCAAAGCAGGCGGTTTTTGTGCGGGGAATACTTCGAAAACAGCGCCCCTCCCCCTCCCTGTTTTTTGCTCTCCCCAGTGTTCGCGCGCTCAAAATTTCGTGATCGCTGTTTTCGAACCATTCCACCCACAAAAACCGCCTGCTCTGCAGGCTAGTTCTGTATGCTCCACGTGTCAGATCAATTCGGGTTTTGGAAAATGGGGTGGGTGAATTTTAGGTTTCGATAGTTTTGTACACTCGTTTTTTTTTTGTAGAGGCTGGATGTCTTTATTTTTAGACCATTTTAGCTTTATGTACATGTTCACGTTACAAACAAGAAAGAACAAATTCGTTCTTACCCAAATTTCAGCCTTGGCCAAATTCTCAGTTATAGAATGTTCTTATTAAGTTTGGTCTTTCTCAGCCTCAACGTTCTTTTAAAAATAGGTTCTTATGTAAAAAGAGAGAGAGAGAGAGAAAAAAAAGGGTGTGTGCGGTTTTCGGTTATGTTGAAATTTATATTGTGATTTTTTATGATTTTTTCTGCGGTTTTGTTGTTTATAATATAATTCTAATCATGTTTCATTGAGATGCGCGGATTTCCAGATTTATGGATTTTTAGAAGTCTGAATTGAGCTCACATTATCAAGGGAAGCGTTATTATGCATAGAATATCACTGATGGATCGAGGGGAGGAGCCCGCTTATTTGTTTCAAGAAAATGTTTCAAGTATTGGGCATCGAACATGACTCCCCACCTAAATTTTTAACACCCCCCCCCCCCCCAGCTTATGCTCCAGCTTATGGTCCGTTTTTCTCTAAGACGCTAATCTGAGCAGCTGATATTTTAGAGATTGCAAGGAAGAAAGTGACAAACAAATGATCTATATGTGTCAAGAACGTTTTGTTACGTGTCAGTGGAAGGCAAGGTACATATCGGCGCTGTTCCTGTGTCAACTACTGGCCAGAATTCCACTTACTCACAGTATAAATTACAAGAAAATCACTTCTAACTTTACCTGGATTAATCTTTAAGTAGGCTTCTTCCTTTCGTCTTATCTTGACCTGTGGAGCCTCGCAATAGTAGATACCAAAGTCATCAAAATTCACAGCGTGGATGACAAACGTCTGACCCAGGCGGCCGACCCTGCAGCCATCCGAGAATCTTTCAACAAACACGCCTGAAGACACCTTCTGTTTTAACTTGACTCTCACATTGGGATCGCTCATCCGACAGTTGAAAATCACGGAATCTCCCACCGTTTTGGTAACCAGCTGTAGTGAATAATGAGTTGACTCCCATCTTACGACTGGCGCTGAAAGGTTTACGAAGACAACACATATTGAATATATCCAGGAATACAGGAAGAAAAACCTAATAATTTAAGAATTCAACTCCATAATTGTCTATAAGCCGTTATGGCAGAGAAATAGACGGGACTGGATTTTAAAGTAATCCCCTGTTCCCTTTCGTGGGAGGTGCGCTCTCAAGGTAAGGATGCTGAATGGAAATTGCACCGTTTAAAAGACAAGGCGGTAAAATTGCAAATACTGTTGTAGTGAACCCTTTTGAAGACAGAATACACAGCCCTATACTGTACATCCTGTCCAGCAGTACTGAGAAGGCACCTCTGCACAGAATATCGCACCAATTACTTCCTCAAAGTACTTTGAAGTTGACAACAAAAAGTCCTCTCGGGCCGTTCCCCAGTAACCGAACGCCTGGAACAGACTAGTTTGTAGCAGTTGTTGTGGCCACGAGGGGTAAGGTAGTAGAAGGAATCGTTGCGTGACAAACCACACAACGCCAGCAAAGGAGACAAGTATCATAGCTTACCTGGAGTATCGCAGGATTTCTTGTCGTCTCTCCACACCAGTCCTTGTGAGCAGTTCACCCTGGTACTTATTCCTCCTGAACAAATGAGATATCCCGTGACTCTCTGCGGGTCAGCAAAAGTTCCATCAAGTTCCGGGCATTCGGTTTTGTCTGGAAATGATAATGAGAAACATGTTCAACATTTCATCCATTGGACGCATCCTAAAATACAAACAAAATGAAACGCTACTCTGTAGAGAACACGGAACTAGCCTGTTCTAGACGTTCGGTTAGTGGGAATAGCACGGAGGACGGCGAATTTGTTTGCCACAAATCTCCAACTACCCGAACGCCTGAAATGGACAAACTTGAACTTGAAAAAGTGAAAGGATAGGGATATGTGAGACGTTGTCATTTTTGCATCATATAAGGGAATAGAAGGGCTAAACACGAAACGAAACTGCTGCCTTACCACCTCCGGCTTTTAAAGCATACACAGGTTGATCTAACTACGAATAATTTCGCTTTTTAGTTCGTATTTGTGTACTGATTGACAATGTACAATGCAACAACAACCACAGACAAAAGTAGTTGGGAAGGCTGTTAAAATATTAATATACCCGATTACGGTCAGTTTGGAATCTAACTTAGAAAACACCAACACTACACTGTTTTAGGATCCCCCTCCCCCCATATCAATGTTAGAACCTCACTTTACATTCTTGTACGAAAAAGGTTGCCAGTAGCTCAACATTGAATAGGGGAGGGGGAGGGGAGCACTTTTGTCTGTGGTTGTAGTTTACTGCTGCTATCATGTTCGCGTCTTCTACGTAACAGGGGCAAAAGGAGACCTTTTGGACAGTTCTTATCCTTACCCAACACGCTCAATTTGACATGGGTTGACCAAAACCCAAAGTCTTGATCAGTCTCAAACACACGGCACTCGTAAAACCCAGCCTTGTTCATCTGGACGTTCGTTAACATGAGAGTGTTGGTCCATGTTTTTCCATTGAGGTTCAGCTCTTTGCGGACCGCTTGCTGTAGCATGGATAGCGGTCGTGCTCTTTTGTACCACTGAACATACGAGATCCTTGTGCCTGTGGCTTTGCATGTGAGGTTTACATCTCTACTGACAAGAATTTTCTTTATCCTTGCGTCCACAGTTGGTTTCGGCGGGTCTAAAAAGATGAAAAGATAACTGATTTTATTGTACACACGGCATATTTCGAACGAAATGTTCATCATCAGAGAGGTAAAGTCTGATATGCCTATCTATATTATACAGAACAAATGGCATATGGTCTACAACATATGGTCTATACAACTTCTGGTCCGATGAGCTTTCGTCTCGACGACCGACAGCAGTAATTCCCAGTCCGAGAGGCCTGGGAGCAAATGCCTGGTAATCGATGTTTCCTTTGCCTCGGTAGCCCAGTGGTTAGAGCACCTTTCATGAGATCGGGGTGTCGTGGGCTCAAATCCCGCTCGGGGCATCTGATTTTCCGGCATTTGTTCTGTGTAATATAGATAGGCATCTCAGAGTTTACCTCTCTGATGATGAACATAACTGATTTTGTCAAAAACTAATGTAGCCTAAGTTTTTTTTGTAATTTCGTTGCTTCCGTTAAGTTTCCCAAAGCAAGTGTTTGGCAAAGATCACAACTGAACTATACTAAACTCTGACTATTTCCCTCGTTACCTTTGGGAGCTGATTTAATGTAGATCATTCCAATGTTTTGCGAAAATCGTCGCTGTCTTGCTCTGCATATGTAAGTGCCCTGCATTCTGCTGCTCACTCTGTGAAGAGTATACAACTGTCCGTATTTTGCCAAGTTTTTCCTTGGGGTGTACATTCCCCCAGACCCCAACATTTGCCATAGTGTCACGGTCACTGTTGGGTCATTGAGCTCGCAGCTGAGATCCACAGAGGAGCCTTCAGGGACCATCCGAACATAGCTCATCTTACCAACGTACCGGAGGGGTGCACCTGACGTCAGGAAAATGAGTGAATGACAAAGATAAATGAATACATAACTGACTTTCAATAAAAGCCGGTTACTGGAAGTCTATTGCCGCTTATAAGGCATTTGTAGTATTGCTCCATGATATGGTGTAAAACACTCCAAGCTTTGGGAATAAAAATAATATGTGAATGGCTTTTCATAATTTTCCAGCTTGATAACCGCAGAAATTCGAAGCAATGAAAACACACAAACCCTCCCCATGGAGTTTCACTGGGAATTCCAAGGGGGAGGAGGATTTTTTGATCTTTAAAAGACCAAAATTTGTAAAGAAAGTAGGAACCTGAACTGCCCACACCATACACAGCCACAGCCCTCCATGAGAGAGCAAGATATTTTCTGTAACAACACATCGAGAGCTGACGTTTCGAGCGTTAGCCCTTCGTCGGAGAGAATATATCAAGGCCGGGAATTGTGGGTCGTGTGTGGCTTTTTTTACAGAAAGATGGAGCTTCGCAATTGGTTGGTGCCTGGTGACGTGAAAACAACGGAACAAATTAGTTGAATGAAAAGCGTTCGTTGATACCGTGAGGATTAAGAGTGTCGATTTGAAAAATAACATTTTTGTTCTAGAGTTTTGCGGCTTTCCGCGCGTGCTTCCTTGGTGAAGGGAAAGGCCGCAAACTGCCATATGAAAACTAAAGGGGCCGAAGTCCATGAAAATTCTCTCTCTTTGGCAGAGGTAACGGTTCTGGACCATCCGTTCTGTAAAATCCACCTGGTTACTTGTTACAAATTCAGGAGTTCCCAATCCATGAGCATGCTTAAGTTATGTTTTCTTCAATGACCAAAAGACAAAAGCTGCAAAAAGGTTATTTGGTCGTCATTATATTTTGACGTCAATGATTGAAAGATATATGGCAAAATGGATACGATGTCTTGAAAGTATATATTCTTTGCTTGCTATCATGGATCAAACATCGTCTACAAATATCTATGTAGGAGTAACATAGCGAACAAAGCTAGCGTGTTTATGATCACACATGACAAATGGCAAACAACGAAAAGCTGAGAAAGTAAAACAGGAGCGATAACCTTGCCGTGGATTTTAAGACTCGCGACGCATATATAAAACCAGAAATCGGTGTGTAAGGTAATATTCGTGGGTTTTTGGCTCACTTTCTTTGGAAAGGGGAAAGGTCATTAAGCCAAATGCTGATAAAAAAAAAGATGATTGGGAGATGAATCAGAAGATGGTCTGCCATTCAACAACCTCCATAAGCGTACGGGCAATTTTTTTGCGGGGGCGGGGGGGGGGGGGGAGGAGGGGGGGGGTGAACCATTTGCCCAAAAAATTCTCCCAAGTTACCTTGCCCAAATTTCGCTTGCCGCCGAAAATTTTTTTGGGGGGGGCTACATCCCTCCCCGCCCCCCACCGGCCCATACGCCTATGACAACCTCAATGGAGCGATAGTTTGTTATATCAGTAACACAAATTAAAAGAATTTAACCGCCTTAAAATGTTTTCAAAACAGAGAATCAACAACTGCGATTATTTAAATTAATTTAATTGCATGCAAGCAGCTATCCGGAAGATGTTTTTTGCATGTTTTCTCCAA
>OX393568.1:23274462-23346962 GCA_947652115.1 Blastomussa wellsi | reverse complement strand
TCAAAAAATTCCTCGAACTGCCAAATTGGACTCCGCCTATGGCCTCGTTCAATTTTGCAGTCCTCGGAATTTTTTCTCATCCAAATATTTTCAAAGTGGACAGCATGTAGTCCTATTACATATACAAATATAAAATTTCTTTCCATGTCTGTATTGACGAATTACTTTTAAAACGATGATACCGTATGCAAAATACATTTGCATCAATTTTAAAATACAGCCTTCATTTAATTTCCCATATCGTAAATATTAAGAATACAATTTGACAATGGAGCAACATTGTTCCTATTATATTTATGGTAGATCAGTATAAATTTGTTATTTTCATTTTCCACCGCATTTTAGTAGCCCCAGGGTGGTTGAATAATTAATAATTGTCGTGGAACCTGTAAATTCTCCGAGAAATGCCACTTATTATCTTTATATTTACACCCAGAGCGTTTTCTCTCTTATTTACAGCAACACTTGGTGGGGTCATATAATACCTGAGTTCTTTTTAGCAATTCCTTTTATCCGTTGTGAAGGCAAAGTCCATCTGGGCCAATCCATGGTTTAACTTCTCAGCGCTGCGCTTGAAAAGAAATGCTAGTCAATTTTCATGAAGCGTTCCTTTAATGCTTGTATTTATTAGTCACAAAGCTATTTGTAGACAAATCTCGTGATTTGTGTTACGATTTTACATATCTGTTAGACGGCTGCCTTCCGAGGGAGCCGGTTTTTCCTGTTATAAGATCCACGTCGCCTTGAGGGGGGTGTTGTTCGCCATAATAACCATTTTCTTGCGGCAGAGGAACCAGTAGCAAATTGCTTCCCGGTTTGTGGTCGTAATCTGGGGGATATTCGAAAATTCCTGAATTTCTTTCGCAGACATCTTTATCCTCGTCGTCGGACCGAAGCTGTTCTTTTTCGCTGATAAAATCGTCACCATTGACTTGACCAACGCTCTCCCTAGATTTTTCCCTCTCTAGCGTGTCTTTGCGAGCTTTCTCCAACTCACTGTCCATACGAAGTACACGCCTTTCCTTAGGTGGATCGTGAAGAATGAATTTCTGCTTTTCTTCTTCCTCCGGATTCTCAGCAAACGTTTCGAGTTCAATTTCTTCCATGGGGGTGGGGAGGGGAGGCAAGGGGGCGTGCTTCTCCTCCTGGGAGGTGGGGCTGCCTGGAGGTCGGAGAAGACTCTCTCCCGGATCGAGGTATTCATCGTCGAATGTTGGCTCGTCTAAATGCGGATCATTCTCTCCATGCTCTAAATCGAGGTATCCTTCACCGGTCTACAGCAAATGTACAGATAAAAGACGAATGGTTATTCTGAGTTCAAAAAAGGGGCGTGAATGATTAAGGAGAGAAGGGCTGCCGGAAAGAGGGGGGGGGGGGGGGGGGTGTAGACATTCAATTCGGGCATAGCATTCGGTTTGGTGACCAACTTTAAAGTTAACGTATTTTTATGACGGAATCCATCAGGAAGTTGAGTAATATTTATTTTAGCTGGACAAAAATCGAGTACCAGAATAATTTAAATGATATTGCGTTATTTTTTACCCTAAATAAAAGGTACAGATGTAAGTAATTATCCGCGATAACACCGACAACAATTTCTTATCAGAGCCCGAGAAAATGAATTTTAAAGATCACAAACTGTAGGCAAAATCTAACGTGTAGCCATTTTGTAAAATCGTCTTTAAGTGATTCAGAGGAATTATAGTGGAACTTCGAAATTTGTTTTCGATGTTTGGTGTTGTTAGAAAAGATTTCTTTTGATAAGATATTTGAAGCAAAAACTAAAAAGTTTTGGTACAACAATTTCTTATCAGAGACTGAGAAAATGAATTTCAAAGCTCGCAAGCTATAGGAAAAATCTCACATCTTTTAAGCGATTCAGTGGAATTCAGTGGAACTTCGAAATTTGTTTTTGATGTTTGGTGTCGTTAGAAAAGATTTCTCTTGATAATATATTTGAAGTAGTAATAAGGTGTAAATCATTTTGGTACATAATTTTGTCCAATGAATGCTCGAAGTCGTAACGGATTTCGTCTTAATCCCTTTCCATTTTTTACGTTTTTCCAGACCATTTCGCTAAACACAGTACTGAGCAGTTTGGATTGCATGAAACCTCGACAGACTAGCAAAGAATAACGTATAAGCACGCTCCTTCAAGAGTTAGGTCTTTAGAAATGCCGTTAAGGGATATTACCTCGGTGGTTCTGTCTTCCAAAAGTTTATCAAGGCGAGCCACAGCATCTGTAAAAGATGGTCTGTCTTCTGGACTGTGCATCCAACATTCATTCATTATTTCGTACCTGTGAAGAAAAAATTATAAAATTAACAAACAAACTAAATGATTGAACAAAGACAAAAAATAGACAAAATGAACAAGTAGCTCATAACACACATAATCGTTGTTGAAACATTTCAGAAGTGCGCTCAATAGGCCAATCAAATGCTTACATTTCATCCGGGCAATCCACGGGCTTCTCCATGCGATTTCCTTCCATCAAATACTGATAGACTTCATTGGCCGGGAGACCCGGGTACGGACTTCCACCTAAACAACCCAGATACCACGTTAGAACAAAGACGTTTTCAAACGCCATTTTCAATCAAAAGGCTCTTTTTGTAGATATCCTTTTGCTGTTTATTGGCGTAACCCTATTAACAGTATTTTCAGCCATGAAACTTACCGAGTGTGAATAGCTCCCATAACATCACTCCAAACGACCATCTGAAAGAGAAAAATAGAATTGCTACTTGAGTTATAAAATGACCAGAATGAAATGCGCGCTGTGATTGGCAAAACGTTTTGCATACGAGAAAATTGATCACGACTCTACCCAGTCCCATTCTGGGAGGCCGCGTTCGAGCCAGTCTAGCGCCCTCCCAGAATTCCACGACTTGAAAATGTGTGTACTTTAGCTAGAAAACAATAAAAAGCTTTAACTTACACATCACTCTTATGAGTGTAGACTTGGTCAACTAACGCCTCAATAGCCATCCACTTGACTGGAAGGAGGCCCTGCAGTGAAACCAACAACATAACGATTACCAACAGACAAGACATCAATTTAATTGCTGACTGTCGCTAAGAGAAGGTGGTTCTCCTCAACGAAGAGCGCAAAAGGAACGTTCTATGTTATTTATAAAGAACGCGATTGTGATGGTTCTTACCGAAGTCGTCTTGACGTAGTGTTCCTCTTTATATATATCTCTCGCCAAACCAAAGTCGGCCACTTTGAGAACATAATCCTCTCCCACTAACACGTTCCTTGCGGCAAGATCACGGTGGACGCACTGAAAATCAAACATATAAAAATGAAAATGTTACGACTTTGAGTGAGCGGTTTTTGATTGAGTGTAATGGAAACTCATCCAAAGACGTCGCTCTGGGTAGTAACAAAGAACAATAAAAGCTCTAGGAAAATACATGTAAGCTATACGAAGTGCGGGAAAACCTGTCTGCGCAAGTCAAGATTGGTTTTGGTTTTAATTCTGACTGGACGAGAAATTGAGTGAAAATCGCTCCATAACCTTCACATAAGATTAGGACATTAACCCTTTAAGCCCCAAGGGGTCTCCCTTTGACGAGTAAAATCGTCTGGCGTTAGACAGAGTAAAATCTATAAGTCACTCTTGGGGAGTAAAGGGTTAAGGGAGATAGTTTTTTTAACCCTTTAAGCCCCAAGGGGTCTCCCTTTGACGAGTAAAATCGTCTGGCGTTAGACAGAGTAAAATCTATAAGTCACTCTTGGGGAGTAAAGGGTTAAGGGAGATAGTTTTTTTAACCCTTTAAGCCCCAAGGGGTCTCCCTTTGACGAGTAAAATCGTCTGGCGTTAGACAGAGTAAAATCTATAAGTCACTCTTGGGGAGTAAAGGGTTAAGGGAGATAGTTTTTTTAACCCTTTAAGCCCCAAGGGGTCTCCCTTTGACGAGTAAAATCGTCTGGCGTTAGACAGAGTAAAATCTATAAGTCACTCTTGGGGAGTAAAGGGTTAACCACTAATGCGAATCTAATTTCTTCACGAAATTAATCTTTTCGAAGTTAAAAAGAAAAGATGCGCTTTACCCTTCTTGACGCCAAGAATTCCATCGCACGTGCGACTTGCAATGCACAAATGTAAAGATCAATCGTTGTGAATGTGGCGTCAGCGTGTTCAGTAGGCGTGGTCCACGTCGCCTGGAAGATTTCGCGGCGCTTGCGGAGGAAGTCAAGCAAGTTCCCGTGGGGACAGTATTCGATTATAACCCAGAGATCTCTCTCCCGGCCTGAGAAATAGAAAATTAATGTAGAAAACTAACCACAAAAAAAAAATTCAATCAGTCGACACGGCAGTACATATAGGAGATACTAATTGCTTAATCTACTACCAAGTTGATGGTGAATTGTTTGAAATAGTGCCTAAATTCCAGGTTTTACTGGATTAGGGAGAAATAACTTTTATTAGCAACAGCAAATGGAAAAGATACCCGCTTTTAAATTTCCCACGCTCCGCCATTTGGATTTGATGAAGTGTAATGGTTTCGCAGAAAAGATCCTCTGCTCCCTAACAATAGTGGCAACCATCATACGTCACCAAATCCAAAATAGTGGCGCGCGCGAGTTTAATCGCTAAGAAATCCTAGTTCTCTTTTATCCGGTAAAATATGTAAATTTAGAAATTAGTGCAAACAAGTTAATGTCAATTTGTCGAAATAGTGGAGGTTCCTTTTAACATGCTCAGTCATGTAGCACGCACAGCGTAACAGCTAGATTCCAGGTACACCACGAAACATTAAAAAGGTGAAAACTAAAAACCTCGTTTAAAAAACGCCGAAGCCTCCACAAGCTGAATTTTAGAATATCAGATAATTATTTACAGTGAAATGGGTCTTGTTAAACTAGTAAAACAACAGGGCGATACCTCTATCCACATGGAGTTTGCTTACCCTTGGTGCATGCCCCAAGTAGGTTAACAATGTTTTTATGTTCGCCAATGTGGATCAGAATCTTCAATTCTGACACCAAATCCCTGTACTCGGCTTCTGTCGCACTTTCTGCAAAGAAAACCACACAGCAGGTGAGATAGGCTCAGAAAGGTTTGGAATACTATACAGACATGGGATGCACAAAGTTAAAAAAACAGTAAACAGCATGGTAGATGCGCACAAGGGACTAGTTGCCCTGGTTTGTAGCATTACGTCTCTTGGAGTAATTTGCTAACCCCTCCAGTTTTGTCAAGTTTGCATGCATATTGATAAAGGTGGATTTCCACTGTCGCGTATTTTTTTACGTGCGTTTGCGTGCGTAAAAAAATTTGGAGACAATGTATGAACGACTGGCGTAAACGTGTACGCAAGATTTCCATACATCGTCTCTAGTTTTATTTACGCATGTAAAAAATTACGCGACAGTGGAAATCCACCTTAAGCCAAACTTGCTCCTCGACAGGTCAATTTCATTGTACTATCTACACTTTGGGGAAGGAAAACTACTATGAGTATGGTGGAGATGATGATGTGTTGAAGATGATAATGACGATGATGATGATGATGATGATGATGATAAACAATACACAGCGTACCTTTAAGGCTTTTCACTGCCACTGCTGTGACCCGTTTGTCATTGTAATAAGGCCGACTTGTGGATCCAAACCTTGACCGTCTGCGACCAGATTTACGCTTCGTGTTACCACGGGGATCAAACGCGACAATACCAGTGGCATGGGCAAGGAATACTTGGCCAAACGCTCCTGACCCAAGAGGCTTTGCTGTAAGTAAACATAATAACAGCAAATTAGTCTGATCGCTTGTTATACTAAACCTCTAAAGCCTATTGGTGGCCTTATTGCATGCATGTGGATACGAAACGTCTGCAAAGTCTATTAATTGCTTACTCATCCGGTTAGAGCGAGTTTCAATTGAGTGTCGCGTGAAACCAAAGCCAAAGTAGTGACTTTGGTCAATCACAAAGGACGGAGACAATCCAGTGATCCAATCAAAACTCGAGCCACGATTGATTTTGGTTTTACTCCTGCTTAGTTGAAAAAGTGGTGCGAGATTTTTAAACCAATTACTAAGCGAAGTAATGCAAAACCAAAGTAAACGCATAATTACTGAAGTGAAAACCGCTCTGGACCTCCAAAGTTACTTTCAAATTGAAGAGAACCTCAAAATAATTGTTTTCAAGGTGGAAAAACATATACACTGGAACAACAAACCAAAAATAAGCCTGCGAATACAGCCATCCTTAACCCCCCCCCCCCTTACCCCACCCCCCGGTAGTGGGGGGGGGGGGGGGAAAGCGAAGAACGACGGCCGTATTCGCAGGCTACGAAGGACTTCAGACGGATTTCGGACGAGGAGGCTCCTTTTCTCTACAATAACAACTACGTTATGCACGCTACACGAACCTATCGACAAGCGTTCCCTCGGGAATTCCCACTGCGCGTCATACGGTAGCTTGCTAGTCTGCTCCAACAGAGACCTCTCGGGATCCAACTTCATGATATAATCAGGCGAAGGAGGAAGTGTGAAGATGAAAAATCCGCCATACTTCTTTTTTCGACGATACAGAACCACAATGATAAAAAGGAGTAATAAGATTACAAAGCCAGAGCACGCGATCACAACAGTCAAGGCACTCTTTGAAAATTCCTCATCTGGCTTTCTATTAGTCGCTGCACCTGCATTGGGACCTGAAAAAGAAGCGACAAGAAGATATTAAAATTCAACAAATAGAAATGGACCTTAATGCATCTGTCCTCTTTCGAAGACAGTCTATTGTTTTGGCGATTGATCGTGCAAAGTGAACACGCGAACTTAGCAAAAAATAAAATTAAAAATTAATAAAATAAAATTTACCACATTCGGAAGGCTGGATTATTTACCAACCACAAAAGCTGTAGAACCGAGTAACACAGTTATTGCGCTTTGTGATGCAAACCCACCTGCACTGCTACACCGCTTTGCGACGGCTCTGGTAGACAGTTTTCTTTTTATTTGAATTGGGGGACTTCATTCACGATGATGTGGAAGTACGAGCAAGGATATATAAAATAGTTGCTCAGTGTAAAAAGATTTCCAGTTATTTAAAATAAACGTTTTTCTTACTTACTTCTTACTTACTATGATCCACACTCTTAATAGTGACGCCGACAAGACCACCTTTTCACGTTTTCAAACAGTTAGACCTTTCAACAGCATATTCACAGCATGAAAAGATAACTTTACTGCGGTGTAAAGCCAACTTAAAGCTGGGGTAATCGTCCCCTTTCAGCTTCTTTACGCCCCCTTTCAGTTTTTTATAGCTGACCTTTATGCCAGCTTTACACTCATAATTAAAGCTTGAGTAAATGCATTTAAACATTTAAGTAACTTTAACAAGCTTTAATTCATAGCATAAAGTTGGTTAACCAACTTTCAGAAGGTTTAAGTCAACTTTAATTTTACGTAAATCTCTATTTTCGTGCTGTGATTGGTGAAATGTGAGTCTTTAAACAGTCAACCTTTTCTTGTTTCATTTTTGTGTTTGACCGTGGGTGACTGCACCGTAGGCTAACAGCTTCACCTCCAACCTTGTTGCCAGGGTCTCTCATCTCGGTATGGGAAGGCGGGAAGATGAGAGATCCTGGGAACAAGGTTGCCGGACGGTTGCCGACAGCACGTCAGCAAAGGATGCATCGATGACAGAATGTTAGTCTATGAGAGCGAACTTACGATGCTTATAGAAAAAATTGGAAGCACAATTATGACGGTGGATATTGATAGGTAAATAAACATGAAACAATGTACCTCTAGTATAAATCTTAACCTTAAATATTCAGGGAATTCCTTAACAATTGCCAGAATGTTCACATTTTCGGACATTCTCTCGTTTTTCCGCAGTGTCGGTTGCCACGTCTCCAGGATCACTCCCCAACCCAGATTCCTGAAAGTTAGAGTACAAGGCGGAAAGAGAAGAGACCCAAGGAAGGAGGTGCGTATTCACAAGCAACGCACGGGCGAACAACAATGAAATATCGCTGGTAAAATGACACGATAACCGCTCACCTTTAGACAACATGTAGTCGTCGTGGTGTTCTCCTTCGGTATTTTTCGCCGCACATCGGTACATTCCGTAATTTTCCTCTGACAGCTCCACGCTTATAGCATTCTGGCCCAAAACCCACTCACCACCACTACCTTCAAGTTGCACAAAGTTGCCTTCACGGTCCTTCCTCTGCCATGACACGATTGGGAGGGGGTTACCAGTCGCAGAACACGTCAACTCCATCATATTGTCCTCGTAGCGTGCAAGTGGCGTTACTGATGCGGTTGGACGTTCTGAAAATAAATTGTAAAGTTTACCTTAACAATGGAACGGAGAGTTTTTTGTATGTCATCATCGGCTACAAATTACGCCAGTTAACAATTGGTTCATGCTTTAGCTTGCTTCATCGAGTGATGGTGCACGCGGGAAGTTTGAAGAGGATGACAGAAGCTTAAGAGTTGCTCGAGGAGAAAGCCGAGAGAAACACTAGCCTCTTTACTGGTGGAAATGTACATCGCAAAAAACCAGCGCCAGAGAAAAAAAAACATTATGGCGAAGCGATTTGCTCATGCTATCAGCCATACTCCATTTGATTTTCTAAAATTGGGATCAACTAATGCCCGTTTCTTGACTATATGTAATTACATTACTTTACTTACCCAAAACGTTTAAGTAGGTTGTGCCAGTGGCGTTTCCCTCAACATTCGTTGCTTGACACTCATAAAAACCAGTGTGTTGGTCATTGGTTGCGGAGCAAACAAATAATCGCCACACTCCGCTAGAAGAGAGAGTTTTATCTTGCACTTTGTAGAAACCACTTTTGAGCTGCCCGCAGTCGTCAACCTTGGTTAGGTTGGGTTCAAGTTTTCTTCCGTTTATCGTCCACGTGACTTCTTTTGGTTGTGGATTTGCAGTGACGTTACAAAACAGTTTGACCCGCTGACCTTTAGTTGTGGTCACATTCGAAGTAATCAGGACAGTGGGCTTGGCCAGCTCTGCAATAAAGTTTGTATGGAAATTAAGTTAAAATGTCGTTGCTTTTTTGACGTGCCCCTATTACATCAGAAGTGAATTATTGCGGCCTAAATTATTCCTAAACGCGACAGGACCACAAGCATGAAGTACAATGTATCAACAAAAATCTCATACACGTTCATTTTGACATTTTGATACACTACATTTAGATAAGATTGCAGCTTTAAGTCAACTAGTAAAGCGCTGTGAGTTCAAGCGGCTACGAGTATTCTACCAACCCCCCTCCCCCACACCCTGGAGGAGATGCTTGTCTATCACACCCGATAGTCTCCGGTATCCAAGTATGCATCTGAGTGGAAACAGGCACTGTGAGAGTGAATTATCTTCCTCAACAACGCAACACAATGCTGCAACAAAGAATCAAGTGGACTCCCACGTTTAAGGGAAAGTGTATCACGGTGATTTTGAAGTACGTCAAGTCAATACAGTACTAAAGTCGTTGCTTAATACTTATACTTCTACAAAAAAATGTTCCTTCAGAATTCCGAAGAAGGTATCAAATGAAAATTTAGCAGGGAGAGCAAACCATAGTTGGTTTCCAATTTTTTTCAGGAGATGGCTTGAGAATTTAAATTCAATCCACTTCAATCTTCGCCTTCCGCAACAACAAACGTCAGTAAATGGTTTCAGTGCAGTCATATAGACTTGGCATGACTTGGGTAACAAAATTAAACCATTATTGTTGGTTTTCCGTTGAGCGAAGACAAGTTATGGCCGTTGACAATGTAGTAGCCCTTATATACTTACCCTTGATGGTCAGTCTTATGGCCTTTCGAGTTTCCCGACCATCTATTACTTTCCTAGCAGCACACACATAAAGGCCACCATCCTCGGGTTTGGCATTTTGAATGTGTAGTTCACTTACAGACTTCACCTTCATCGATTCATGAAGAATCATCTTTCCTGGCTGGTTCCGTACTAACTTTTGATCTTTTTTCCACCTTGGTGCTCCCTTGAAGACGCCAACCGAAGCTTCGCATCGCAAGGTAATATTCTCACCCACATTCCGTGTGACGGAAGAAGCAGGCTTGACTATCAGGTTCTCGGTAGGTTCCAATCTTTCTGATGTATAACAAGAACAAGATGGCATTAAATCTTGCTAATTTCTTTCCAACTCACCTCAAACCAGCAAACTGTGTTACTGCGCAAGCGATACTGAGAGAAGACCTGGATGACTTTTGATCGAGGTAGAGGCAGACTAAGCTAACATCGCAGACGGCACGGCACGAAACATTGGCTTTGTCGAACTTTTGATTTGAGTCAAAAGTGCGGAAAATATGCGGCAAATATGGATGATAGACAGATTAAGCATGACGTTTTTTTCCCGCAATCTGCCAGTACGCGAATTAGATACAAAGGTTGCAAAATGAAAGGCAAGCTCGCGTTTCCCGTTTCCCGTATAACGTCATGCTTAATCTCTCTGTTGCGATCTGCCGTTAGGTGCATGTACGCGGAAATAAGTCGTTTTTTTTTTGTAAACGAGTGAATTTTTTCCTGTTTTTCTGAGATATTTATTTAAGAATTAGATTCAAAGGTTGCAAAATGAAAGACAAGCTCGCGTTTCCCGTTTGCAGCATAACGTCATGCTTAATCTCTCTATCCATAACACCAAGACACTGCAGGTCTTCTATGTACGCTGAATATTTCTGGAACTCATTTAGCCTATATAAAATTACTTACTTGTTCGGACAAACTGGTACACCTTGAAGTCCCTCCCGCCGGTGTTAGGATTTGTTGCAGTGCAGTTGAAATACATCTTGTCGATGTTCGCTGGCACAGTAAGAATGCTGGAGAAAGGAGAACGTTGATCAACTTCTCCAATAACGCTTGGGATTGGATTCCAGCTTTTGGGTATGCAGGTTGAGGCATTTGTACACTCTAATACCTGATAGAGCCAACTGAAGATAGCTGGGGGATTGCTTCGTTCTGTCGAGCAATTTAACTTCTCTATTTCACCTTTAGTGACAATGGGCTTTTCGATTCTATTGTTGGTATTTGTAATCAACACAGGGTCCACTACAAAAAACAGGAAAACCAGTTTCAGCCTAGCACAGAATAAAGGCGCACAACATTTTTCACACGTTTGCCCCCCCCCCCGCCCCCCTCAACTCGCCTAGTGTTGTAAAATGATAGTCAAGACAATTACTACCACTAAAACTGATGCGTTGCATGAATGGGGTTGGAGAAGGATTTGTCAGAAGATGTTTCATTTTTGTGCAATCCAGTTCTTATTTCTGCTTGTTGTTATTCTGTTCTATGTTGAGATCAGACCCTTGCGAGTTTAAAGACAAGTACACATAATTTCAGAGAAATTTGCATGCATGCAGCAAAGACGCGGGCGTGATCCTGAAATAGTCATGAAAAATCCATATCACCAGCCTGCTGCTGGCAACAGACTTCCAGTGCTTTGCATGCATGCCTCTAAACTTCATTTGAGTTTCACTTCTTAGACATTCCGGCAATAGAATATCAAACGATTTGCAAACGTAGCAGGTGGCTTGCAAGGGCAGCCAAAAAAAATTATGACAATGGGCAGAAATGGCGCAGTGGTGAGAGCGCTCGCCTCCCGGCACCAATGTGACCGGGCAGGTACCAAAATTATGTGTGTAGATCGAGGTTGTTGTTGTCCTCGCCTAGCTCTCGGAAAAGGTATTTCTCCAGTTTTCCTACTCCTGAAAAAGCATAATTTCTAAATTCACATCCGTGGCTATCGTGATTATTTACTCAACAACAACAAAACAAAAGGCCCTTAGATACAATTTTATACTCTCAAACCTGGTAGACCTACAATAAGCAGTAAGACGCACCGTTGATATTAAGTTGTGCAACTTGTTCCTGTCGTTTACCCAAGCCATTATCAACCACACAGCTGTAGTTCAAAGCATCAGCTGGATACCGACTGTCCAAAACACTCAGCCAGCTCGTCCATCTGCCGCTAGTCGGTCCACTCGAGTGTTGCACCATACATGTTCTTTCGTCTCGCCAACTAGATTTGTATTTCGAACGGTCTATGGGGGTACACTTGCCATATTGCTTTCCGTCACACACGGCAACAGTTTCTGTCCCCCCCAGCCATGTCACCGTTGGACGTGGAGACCCACTTACAGTACAGAAAAATTTGGCATTGGAGCCCTCCATCACAGCTTGCGGTGGCCTCATTAGGGCAGATGCAGGTGAAGGTTCTGGAAAACGTTGCAAAGGTATACTTACCGTTAACAAAAAGGTACCAAAAACAGACTGAGATATACGGAAAATTCGTTGTGCGTATTTTTAATAACATAGAAACCTAAAGTCCGTTTTTTGTGACCTTTTTGACGTATTCAATCAAGCTTGCCTGGGTTATCCAACCAGTTTCTCTTGATTGGTTTAAACGTATCACGTGAATTGCTTTCCAACAGTTGCGCAAAACGATAGAAACGACTCAAAACGATGGCAACTTGCTTCATTTTTTGTCATAATTTAATAGTCGAAGAAGACATTTTCGGCGCTGCAGAAATTAGTCAAAATACATCGGACCTAAGAAGAGAATTGAGGGCAACAGTGCTTTGAAAGTGATAGACAGCAATGAGCGGGAAACGACGACGTCATTTGCATTCGCGAACACCGCGATATGTAGGTAAGTTGCGTCTTGACAAATAGACCGTTCCATAGTTGTCTTTTGCCTCTGTTTCAAGGCGAGCCCTCATGCAAAACGATTCAAATGAAAATGAGTTTGATTTGCCTGAAAATGAACTTGTCGGTGAAACCTCAGTGGTGAAACACACTACAGCTAATCAGGTACGTAGATCAATTTCCTGGGAAAGTTTCCGGAAAATCTGTGGTGAATGGTGAAGGGGGTGAATTTCCGAAAGGCGAACCATTCAATCGAAAATCCCGAAATTTCAGGAGAAAAATCGAATGGAACTGACAAATTCGGGAAGAAAATTTCTTGTGAAAACGTTCTACTATTAAAATAATAATAATAATAATAATAATGATGATGATGATGATGATGATGATGATGATGATGATGATGATGATGATGATGATGATGACTACGATGACTACAGTACTAAAAGCGAGATGACGAGAAAAGTCTTATTAATAACAACAATAATAATAATAACGATGATAATATAAATAACATTTATTCATATAGCGCCAAATTCCATAATGCCCAATGCCATTGTCTAACAGTGCCCTGAATGATTTCTTTCTAAGTAGAGATTTACCTGCAACATCGATGAAAACAGTTACATTAGCTGTTTTGTTATGTCCATTGTGTTTGCTGCAAACATAAGCTCCTGCATCACTTCGTGTTACGTTATGAAGTATCAAAGTGCTGTTTTTCTCCAAGTGGCCCGTATTAACATACCGTGGTCCACTTTGTTTCACTCTTACGTCTGTTATTTCCTGGGCCACCTTTGAAGTTGTGTCTACCTTAAACCATTTGACATCTCCATAGTGAAACACATGGCACTTGATTTCGATGGAATCAGTTATATCCAGTGGACCATGGGAACATGTTGGAATAGTTTCAACATAAACATTTTGCTGAAAATCTGCCATTGAAAACAGACATAAAGCATATTTACAATGATCGCATGACCAAGGGTGACTCAAACCTGGAGTCCAGCACAACAACAACAACAACAACAATAACAACAACAAAAACAACAACAATAACAATAACAATAACAAACAATAACAATAACAAAAGAACAGAAATTCCTCTAGTGTCCTATAATTGTTGTTGTAAGTTGCAGCAACATGTTTTGTGAGTTCAACTTTGATTTGTGCAACATGTTAATATCAGTATGAATTTGTATTAATGTTTTTGAGTTCAACTTAATTTATGAAAACACACTGTTGCAGCCTAAAACATGAGTGGTCATATATTTTTTTGGAATTTGTTTATTTTTTGCAACAATCTGTTTGAGTGGTAATATGCAAACTGATACTATGAACTTGCAACAATGCTATACAACACTTATTGCATCACATGTTGGATGACAATGTTGCCCAGGATGCAGTGTACATGTAAGTTCCTGTAATGATAATGTTATTACATTTCATGGTTTGTCTGAATAGGGAAACTTCTGATAAATGTGAATGTGGATAAAAATCAATGTTTCTCCAAACCTGGAGCTGTGTCAAGCATCACTTCCTTCTCAACAACAGTGTTACTACCCTGTTCAGTAGCCCTGCATTTGTAAGTCATTTTGCCATTATTTGGGAGCTCTATTGAAAACTTCTGGCCATTCTGTTCAACAAATGGATCAGTCAGTGGGTTGACTTTTTCAAATCTCTTGTCACTTATCTTTTTTCTGTATATTTCAACTGAGACATTCGGAGCATTTAGCCCACAGTCCAACAAGAAGTCCACTCCGGGGATGACGAAATGAATTCCCCTGTGGTGGAATACTAGCCATGCTATAAAAAGGCAAGGCAAATGTATCAGGAAAACTTGCGTATAAGCCGCACTCATAGATAATACATATTTCTTATTATAGCATAATACGGCAGAATAGCCCCGTATAGAGGAGTCGTAATAAAGTGTTTCTGTATCCGTATCTGTAAAAGCTGCATGCACCCAGTTTGAGAAAATAAATGTAAAAACTATAGAGGTAAAAGATGCTGAGTTACTTGCGCTCTGTGAATACCTTAATTATGCTAAACCCCATAGTGGAAAATGAGAGAGTTTTATCTAATGCTACAGTTTGATTAAAAAATTCCACTATAATTTAGTCTTACATAGTAATGGCTTGCAGATCTTTTGCACTTGTTCCCATACTTGTTTAGTGGGGCAAGTTCTCTTCTCTGCAGACCCTTGTATGCATTCAAAGTAGCCAGAGGCATCAGATGGATCAGCAAACTTCCCACTGGGGTCAAGACACTCTGAAATAGAGAACACAGTCCACATAATCCAATATTTGTTTTTCCACTTTTCCCTGGTCTCTAGCAAGGTTCAATAATCAACAATTATAAAATAACAGAGATACTACATGTGTTCTCATTGGTTGATAGGTGCATGTGTTTAGATGAGAGTGTGTAAACACGGTTGTGATGTTTTAGTTCCGTGCGTAACATAAATGAAAGCCTCGTGTACAAACACTCGGGGGTTTGGGAGAATTCTCGAAAGTTATGCAAACCCTCGAATGCATCTCAGGTTTGCATAACTGTCTCAAATTCTCCCCAACCCCCTCGTGCTTAAATGAGGCCATGTAAACACAGCAAAAGTCCTCTATTTCTTAATTATATTATTGATTACCAAAATAATAACAACAATACATCTTCCTGGAAGAAATCAGGTAGGGTGACAGTGATGACACACCTAAAAAGCAACTGTTATGATTACCCAGCCCTCTATTCATCTGTTTGTCTCAAAAGAATTAACTTAAGGATGTTCATGCAAAAATTTTCTACCACTGATTTTTTTCTGAAACTCTCACCACTGTAAGATAACAAGTAAGTGATGTCAGAAATGTAAAAAACATTGGGGCTCACCGACTTGGAGATAACATGCCCAGAAGAACACCCTAAATCTGAATAAACGCGCTTCGTTGGCGAATACGGCTAGTGTCTGTAAGCACAAAATATTGCAAATAAATCTTTGAAATGAACGCGTCTCTGCCAAATGTTGCTTAAATGGACCCATAAAGTGAATTTACTCCATTGGTGTGGTTCCTTAAAGAAAAAATTTGCATTTAGCAACCACATTTGCACTTGCCTAACAGCCGCAAGATGGCAGGATTCAATGTCCTGTGGGCAAAAAGCCTTAAAATTTTTAAACTTCCCACATTGATTTTTTGTTCATTTGTTGACATTCTGCTGAGATTGTAAATAAAATCAGTTCATAGAAAAAAAAGTAGGGGTCACCGACCATTTAAGAGAGTAAATTACCAGCAAAGCAACAAAACGGCTTCTGGCCCTTTGTTTTTTCTCAGCGCGTGCGCTCGATAGATGACATGGTGTGACAAATTCGCGCGCAGTAACGATGCTCAGAAACAATTAGCGTGAACGTCCTTAAGGCAACCCTCGTTAACAGGTTACCCCTCACCAAACATACCTTTGACTGAAAGACTCGCAGTGACTTTGTTGGAATATCCTGGTTGTTGAGACGTTGTAACAACACAAGTATAGTTGCCATCATCTCTTTTTGAGACTTTCTTTAACATCAGAATTTTTTCATTAAAAGGAAATCCTTTTATGGATTTGATTGGCTGTCTGAGTGTTTGATAACTTGGAACAGCAACACCATTTTTAAACCACTTCAATGAGATGCCATCACCAGGAGCTTGACAGGAAAAATTCAAGTCCTGTCCTCGAATAGCCTCTTTCACAAATGGATACACTTGGGCTTGAGGATTTCTGTTGTCTCCTGGTAAAGACAGATAATTATACACATTTCAATTATTATATACATGAACAATATTTAATAATATTCAGCAACTTACTAGGCGAACTGGGAAAATGCAAAGGATGAAGGATGGGCCAGAAAATAAGGGAATCTTTCTGAGGCCTGAGGTTCTTCCTGTAGGCATTGCTGAGTAAGTCTATCCCTTGAAAAACTCATTCATCCAACAGAAAAGAGGGCAAAATATAATTTAGTTTGAAAGTGGGAAATGATCATCGTAGTGAATTTCCAATTTATTAACAAATTGAACTCAATACACCGTAAATTGACCTCGCTCCCAATGTGTGGCTTCAATTAGCTCAGTTGTCAGGGCATCGCACTGGTACTGCAATTATAATTCAGTTTGTTCCTCACCTGTGAAGACCAACAGACTTGTAATCTCTTTTTCAATAGTCTTGTTTATGATTGACAAAGTAGCTTTACATATGTACGTTCCAGCGTTATCCAGTGCTAGACTACTATTGAAATAAAATCTATTGCCTCGCCTTGTGACAGTTCTACCATTTGGAACAATTTTTTGCGGTGGATTTGCATCTTTCTTCACCCATAAACTAGAGGATGCCTTTTGATCGTTTGTCTCGCAATTAAGTGTCACTGAGTCGTTCACAAAGAGCCTTTGATATGGCCTCTTCTTAGCAAGAAAATGAAATTCTGAAATGTAAACAAAATAAAACTATTAGTGATGATCATTATATTTACATGAACTATTTGTAATTTTAGGGAAATTGTTATTATTGTCAAATTATCATCATCATTGTCGTGATCACATTATTATTACAGTTATTATTATTATAATTATTATTAGTATTATTATCTCATTGTTGTTGTTATATTATTTATTAAATAAAAATAAAAACTATCAATAACAGTGTGATATATTCAACTGAGTGTTAAAAGTAACCCTAAATGGTTTTGCCTGTGACTATACTTAAAAAACCACTTTTGGTTTTAGAACACTCAGATTCCAACAAAAATGACTCCAGGCAGTGTACAATCACTAAAATGAAAAAAATATTGTCTAACATTTTTTAAATAAGCCACACACTGGAGATTGGTAGGTTTTCTTTTTCATCCATTGAGATTTACTGTACAATGAATATGGAGCTTGTGGACATGTATGTCAGATAGTACTGTACCTACAGTACATGTAGCAAAGGCATTTTCTTTCATTGAAATGCCATGCAGCAAAAACAGTTGCTTTGGTTAATTAACTAGACATGTCCATTAAGACGGTTTCCAAGCTAGCAGAATTTTAAGATCTTTGACATTATTATTCATAACCTGGACTCAGATCAGTCAACTGATTATATATTGCTAAAAATGTAATTATTACAAATTCATGAATTAGCCAGGTGCCTATATAGTTTATAATTATGTACCTGTAACAGAAAGAATTCCTGTTTTTCCTTTGTAGCCCTTGTACCTTGAGGGAACAATTGTTGTTCGACACTCGAATGCACCACCTTGTGAAATAGTAACCGCTGATAATTCAAGGTCGCTAATGTAGCTGTTGCCACTTTGATCAAATGTACTGGAAAGCTTCTTTTTGTCTTTATACCATTCCACATTTTGGATGCCTTTTCCAGTAACATTGCAGGAAAAAGTGGCACTTTCTCCTTCAGCTCTTGAGATGCTCTTTGGAAGTACAGAATGTGAAGAAATATACCTATCTGTGAAATCAATGGCGATAACTTGTTATCACGGAAATACAGGTACACTGTTCAACAATTCCTCAATATTTGGTCAATTTGTACAACATTTGGGCAGCATAATGGCCATGAACAAATTAGCCTTGCATGCAGCCATTTTAAATGGAGGAATGAAATGTTATCCCCTACTTGTACAAAATTTTTGTTGAGATCTCGGCGAGATTCTCTGCGAGTTTTTGGCTGCCAAGGTTTTCATATGGCTAGCCGAGATCTTGCCATGAATCTTAAGGTGGCAAGATCTCTGCATTGGTGAGATCTTGGCGAGATCTCGGCGAGATCTCACTGAAATCTTGGCATTCGGGTGAGATCTTACCGAGATCTCGGCAAGTCAAATGGGTGAACAAAGCCAGATGTGCTAAAACTCACTGATCAATTGAAAAGTTCTGAGATTTTGCAAATTGAAGATACAAATTCATGTATGAGCTTGCATCTACATTACATGAACACATACTAAATGTTATTGAAACAAATCTGGCACAACCACTGACATTGACAAAAGCACCCTGGCTTCATTTACCTGCTAATTTATTAATATCACCAGTCTATTGCAAACACTGTTCAACTGCATTGTTTTCTACCTCAAAGACACTTGTAAGTAAAAAAGTGAATTTGATCTTGCTAAGAAATTGCAACCTACAAGTCATTATTATTAACACACTTATAATTACCTGTGTTGTAACGTACAGACAAAAATGTCCCTATGCTTATTATTGTAGCCTGAACTTTACAAGAATATTTCCCATTATCTTGGCTGCCAAAATTGTTTACAGTAAATATTTGTCCACTCTGCGTAACTTTGACTCCATTTGGAACTCTCTCAAGTAGTTGCTGTGATCCAGTCTTTTCTTTCATCAGATGCACGTCAACTGATGGATCATTTAATCGACAGTCAATGTCTACAGAGTATCCACGGACAACAATTACGAATCGTGATGGTGGATCATTAAGGAGACTAAATGAAGCACCTGTGAAGACTACAAAACATAGAATTATTGTTAATTTTAATGCTAATGTTGCCCCCTATATGAGCATGGGGCCCCACACTTTTATTTCAAAATTGAAGTTTTTGTAGCACAAACAGTCAATAGGCGAAGTTCGACAAAAATCTCAGTACAGGTTCTATTTCTGTGGAATGTCTTAAACGGAGGTTCACTGGAAGAAAAATTTCGTATTTCCATGCGGCCATGTAATATCCTCTCTGTAAATGTACATGCAGGGTACAGTTGGGAATAAATTTTTATTGAAGTGTGGTTGCATAGAATGATGTTGATAAAAAAAATCAATTGAGATAATTTTTTTAACATACTTATTACAGTAATTAATGTTTTCTTTAATGGGTTCTTTCAGGCATTCTGATAAACACTGCCAAGAGGAAAAATAAAAATGCCTGAAGGGACTCCTTGCAGGTAAATAATTTACCAAAGATTACAAAATGAGAAAGGAGAAATTTTAATTTGACTGATGTTGTAGAAACTTATTTTTCTTAATTTGAAGCTACAAGGAAAGCAATATTTACCTATGTATACCTAAATACACCAGAGAAAAATTAATCAATATTTTTGGAAAATGAGCAATTTATTGTTATGTTGATGTAAAGTAAATAACACTGTCATATAACGCTTTTAGAAATATTGATTTGAAGTCTTTATAAAATTAAATGCATTTGCTCAGTTTTATTTAATTCGCCGATAAAAGAAAGTAAGAAAATCCCCTTTTCTTTTTATTCTTGTGCCATTTTGAGTAAATCTGAGTTACAGCTGGGGATTCATTTTGGTAAATATTTTTGATCAAATTATATGTGACTGGGAAAATGTGTGTTTATTTTTCTTTATGGTAAAAGCAATCAAGAACGTCAGCTGACTGTTCAAATAATGTTCTTCAATTATTTTACTAACAATGTTGAGAAAAATAAATAATTATTATTTTTATTTTTTAGCATAGAAAAACCGGACCCAAATTGCTTTCTCGTTGAATTTGTCAAATTTTTATTTTGACAAATGGCACGTAGACTGCTGAGAAGTTTCGACACCTGACGTCCGAGAAAATCGTGTATTTTTGTTCGTTTTGAATATAAAGAAGAAAAATTAATGACTGCTTGATTCTTCTCTTGTTTTCTTCTCTCCTTTATAATGAAGATTATTGTTCAATGAAAACATTGATTTCAACAGGAACGTAATGTTTGAATCCACGTAAATGCATAATCACGAGTTTCCTTACAAAAGAGCATGTCGTTCCAATTAAGTTCAGAATAGAAAACCACAGGATTTTTTTTTCACAAGAACGCCAAATCGCGACATTCGGAAGCACACGCAAACATTTGTGAATGCGAAGTCTTGACCGGATGTAGAAAATTATGTCATTCGAGCGTACAATTTATCACGTGCGGATAGAAACATCACAGCCAGCGTTTTTTCCCTGCTAATAATGTCCCGTTCGCTATCGATGAATAGGATCATGTTTTTCTCTGACTTCCCTCTGTGCCTCAGCTAAACGGAAAAAAAAAGTCGCATGGTGGTGTGATGAGATCTCATAAACTTTTAGCAGTTAAGAGAATTTCCGAAAGTATTGTATTCGTTTCAGAACAGTCGAGCCGAAATTGGCACGACTGCCAATAATTATTAAAAGTTCATTTGTGATATAACCATGTTACGTTTTGCATGAATAATGTAAGATAAAGCATTCAAAATTAATAACTCTTACATAAGAGAAGTTGAAACACGTAATTTAGGTTTAGCTGAAGCCTTCTAAACTCAATAGGTTCAAAACATGACCAAAATTCAGGTTCCAAATGATAAACGGAGTTGTGAAATCATTTGTCACTAAATCGATGAAAATCAACACACAGCAGTGATATTTTACTGTAGAAATGAGTTAATTAGATGCGAGATAAAGACAGCTGCCAACTTACAATTAGTTCACCAGATATATTTTAAATATGAATAATAAAACAATACATTAATGACATGAACTTTGAAAGTGACAACCCGTGGCATCGCACGAAGTGGTGCTTCAGTATGACATCTCACGTTAAAAGTCGAGAATGAAAATCTGGGCCCACGGTCTTACTTTAAATAAAAGTGAACAATGATCTGAGCACTCAAGAGGTAGAAGAACAACAAGTTTTATGAACTCATAGTACTTAAACTTCATAGTCAATAATGAGCGCGCTAATTTGCCGCATCATAAACACGCTTCAGGTACCTGCGTGCAAGCTCCGTTAGAAATTAACGTCAGTTTGCTGCGCACTAATTCACAGCCCTACCTACAGCAAGTATCCGCCACAGGGCAAAATCACTTTAAAAGAACTGTGGGCATCATCGAAACACTTACCTCGCGTCGGGCAGAGGGAAGTCAGAATAACTACAAGCGACACAATCGGCATCCGCAAATGCAAATGTGCCATCTTGAGAAATGTAGCGAGGTACACAGTGAAATGCGAAAATCCGTGCTCATTCAATAAACCCAAGTTGCGTGTACGTTAGAGAGTGTGGTACCGGTTGTAAAATTAAGAAAACCTTCGTTTAGCATTCGCGGTAACGTCGGCTAACACGCTGTAACCGCAGATCGAGATAATGAGTGAACTGAATGCATCGTCACAGACGCGACAATGGAACTACTCGAGGGCAAATAATGGGCGCGGACGGAAATCAAGACGTAAGTAAACACGTCACTGATGGTTAGATTATGCAACTCAACAGAGAGGGGCAACGGGGAAGGTGGCTTGTATTCCTCTAAACTACTCAAATGAACTCTTAATCTTGACAGACTGTAACCCTTAGTTGCGACATACCCTTGTGAAACTTTTATGATACACTGAAACTCTAACTAAGCGTTTTAAGAGAGCAGCATGGGCCACGTACCCCTCCCGTGCTAAGTTGTCATCATGTCACGCAGGAACAACTTTTAGAAAGGACCAGAACGCAGTAGATTCGTCTGATTCTTCGAACGTTCAGCCGAAAAGCAGATAAGGGGTCATCCTGGTCGAAAAGTAAAACTCTCACGAGATTTTTCTATGTATCTCGTAATTTAAAAGTAATCAGATGACCCAGTGAGATGTTCAGCGGAAAACGGAAGTTCCTGAACCGCGGTATCCTCTCCGGGTCTTTTGAGCTTTTCAAATGTAAACAGCACTCTGAAGAGGCGGCCAGCGATATCTGACTTGATCTTTTTTTATCCCACTTAGCTTTTGAACTGAAAATTATTAGACTCCAAGTGCTTCTTTTTGCTTTTTGCTATAAAGTAAAAAAGTACTTCCTTTTTTCTGGTTCATTCATTGACGAGAGCGTCACGTTTTCACACTTTTTGCAGAAGCCGGTTTTGGTGGCGAAGAGGGTCGGGAAATCTAAATATGTTGTTATGACAAGTGATGGAGCCATTGGACTTGTTCGCTGGGAAATGAAAGAGTGTTTATGTTCATGAACTGCGACACAGTAGAATCTATTAAAAAAAATGCAAATGAACCTTTTCTCAATTATGTTCATTTGTCAATCATTGAATAATTTATAACTGCACTTTTCACGGAGCAGTTTGCATCATAATAAATCGAGTTGTTATATATTTATTTTCCACATCATACCTCGTATCAGACGCACAGAAGTCAACACAGTATATATTGGCTATTTTAAACATGAACGGGTTTACGTGAAGATATGTAGACCTTGTACATGCCTTACATTTGAGGTGCAGAAAAAATCATCAGTTTGCAGGATTCCGCATCCTCCGGGACTCCTACTCACACATTTTCAGACAAGGCATGGTCCCAGCATCATTGATGACAGTTTCAGGTGACCCTTGCCCTGCAACCGAGAGGAAACTGCAACAGCTGGAAGATAAACCCTTGAAAATGTGAAATTTACATGTAATTCTTGGGGAGTGAATGGATTTTAGTAAGTAGCACGGGTGTTAAGAGGGCAGAATTTCATTCAAGGAAAAATTAAGAGAGAATGGTGACATGTCCGTATTTTGGCTACAGCTTATAGAAACCGCAAACGAAAAAAGACTTCCTGTGTGCAAAAACTTTCGAAAGTATTGTCATTGTCACAGTAATCGGAAAGAGGTTGTGACACACTGGTTTCAGATAAGCGAACATTTCATTATTACTGTTATGATAATCAGCTCGATATAGATAAAATGAGAAACTGAATTTCCTAGGAACCAGAGTTGGCTACATATGAAAGTCAATTTTGGGGCGCTAAGGTAAAAAGGGAATCATATCGGTCATTCTCGAATTGCAACGTTCACACGGTTGGTGGTGACTCGACTAACAAGGTCTAAAAACGTCGTCAAGACCTTTTGATCATCCTATCATTTTGTGGGATTCTTTTCTGATAGGGCCTTTCGAGAAGAAAGAGCTCGAGGTTCTCAATAAAACCATAAACGGAAAACTTGTAAAACTCAATCTTTAATTTTGTCCATTAGAGGTTTTAGAAAGAAGACATTGATTTAACAGGGATATTTCATTTTCCTGTAATTTTCAACCAAGAATTGAAGACATGCAGCAAAACTCTAAGCGATTTGCTGTATTGAATAACAACGTACCCTAAAACGAATTAGTTTTTTTTTCTAAGTATTCCGCGATTCAGCAATAAGCACTGCTTATTGTGTATATATACGTAGCAGTCGCCTAAACAGTGTTGGCTTCGTCGATAATAATGTCATCCAAGGCGTGGAAGAAACCAACAACAAAAAGATAACGAGCCAGGGATATCGTGGAAATTTTTATATTGGCTCCGTCGTTATCTATAACCAGAAAAAAGTCGCAAACCGACAAGGTTATCTCTGGAAGTGTGGGTAGCTCCTCCAATGTGTGAGTCAAAACAACTGATAGAGGAGCTCCATTGTAATGGCCTTGCCGATCTGATAACTTCAAAAAGAAAAGGCAAAGTCGGGTGAACCGTGATATGATTTCATAAATGAAATCCGAATAAAAGGTGTGGGTTAAAACAAATAAGTACGAAAGAAGAAAACAATTCGGTTAAAAAGACGGTTATCCAAGTTGTGGGTTGAAAAACCGACATACATTCAGGTAATGTTTTGAAATGTTGAAATTTTATGGCAATCCAGGATGTGAGGTACATGCCGAATATTTCTCTTGATGGCTTCGTCACTAAAAATAAATATTAAATAGATATGAATGATAAACAGCATAAAGGTTCATTCATCCAAGGCGGAAAGTTCTGATAAATAGAAGCAAATATAAGCAAGGCCTCGATCGATGTCTCCTTGTATAAAAATAATAAAATATAACAATACTACCGTGACTGATAAACGACAGTATTATCCAGGTGGCGAATTAAAACAACATGTTGAAAGTTCCTTTGTCACTCAGCTTTGTCATTTATCTATAACATAAAATTATAAATAAATAAAGTTGGCGAAAGATAATCGTTGAAAATGATGTGAACAAATATATCGGTCAATTTCAGAAGTTCCCATCCCACTCCTCCCCCCGGACAAATGCCCGGGCTTTTGACGTTTTTGAAAAATTTTAGCCAAATTACGTGCTATGTTTATACGGTCAAATGCCTCGCCGCCGGTTAGGTCTTCACCAGGCCTGGGGCTTCACAGAACCCACCCATTTCGGATTTCAACGACAAAAGGATAAATTACAACAAAACTCAAATATTCAAGATTTTCTGCTTTCAAATCGAAAGGCACTATCGAGCTGAAAATTTGCGAAAAGACATATTTTTAGTTCACCTGACACCTAGTGGAAACGGAAATTTAGCAGGCCTAGCGAATTTTGATTTCAGAATTTTATGATGTCACAGCAAAACCAAGAGTACGCCGATACAGAGCTCCGACGCCGATATGTAAAATTTGTTCTTTGTAGCTATGGGCATAAAGGATACCATGGCAAAAACAGAGATGGAACTTGATCATGGATTGACGCGACAAACGTTTCTTGGATGGTCGAATGGGGCGAAGTTTTGCGTCAAATGCCGGGCTGGGGGGGGGGGGGGGGTTGTGCGCCTCTGAGATTATTAAAAACTGATACATAAGTTATACTGGTATGGGGAACGCTGAACATTGCTGTCTTGTTAGTGGGTCGGACAAAAATTGATAACCGATCATCTGGTTTTTGAAATTAAAACCAGCGACTGCAGGTTGTAGGTCAAGTTTTTAAAGCTTCCTTTGTTGGTGTTTCCATTGATTCCTGCCAGAAGAAGTGAAAACAAAAGTGAGCGCGCGTTTGGAAGCGTAGGCAGAATTGTTATAAACCGATGCAGGGATGATTTCATGAAGAATAAATTTCGAGATTTGGCTTTTTATTTCTTGTCAGTAGTCTACAATAAGCGAGGGAGCGATTTTCACGCCGGCATCAAGTTTGAAACAGAAAATTCAAATAGAATTTGTGCTTCGATTGTGATATATTTAGTTCTTAAATCCAACACAGATTACTAGCTTCATCATGGTTTACGGTCTTTTTTCTTTTGTCCAATCGGTTCTTGCGTGAAAGTGTAGAAAAAGCCGAGACTCGGCCTCGGCTATTTTAAAATTTTTGTCGGAAATACGGTCATTTTAAAAAGTTTTGTGAACCGCCGGGCGCTTTCTCTGTTCGGCTACCATGTTAGGTCATTAATAGGAATGGACTAAAACCACGAGAAAGAAACTCGTAAATATCCCCTTCCTTCCTATACTGTGTATAATGATTCTCTTTTCTGAATGTCCTAAATGATTCTGTTAATTGCATTCCGTTACGAGTTATCTAAACCATCTGTGGCTCGTTAGAGGCACTTTTAGTGACTTGACCGGGGTGACTAATCGGCGAGAATTGATCATCGGAAGTCAATCGATGATTATTAAGTAAAAGTAAAATTCCGAATGTTATTTAACAATTATCCTGCGAAATCGCGCAGAATGTCGCCTGATACTTAGCCGACGAGGCCCGTAGGCCGAGTTGGCTAAAATCAGGCGATATTCCGCAAGATTGAGCAGGATAATTGTTTTATTATTCAACAAATTGTCAACGAAGTGCGTTTATCGCACCAGCCAGAAAAGTTGCGTTATGCGGCACTTTGAGACTTCGACCGAATTATATTAATTTGCCTATACTACGCGCAGAATATCCATCAGTAGTAGTTGACGGATATTGCGAGCATAATGACCATATATGGGCAACGTGACAATTTGTTGAATAATAATGAATGATATCGATTATCATCGATTTGTCATCCCGGGCTTACGCCAGTGGCCACAGAGGGCCCCGGCACGGACTCGATAAGGCTTTAAAATATATAAAGCTTGCTAGAAGAGACCATATAAGGTCAGAAATGTACGCCTGCGCTGCATGCATGCCTTTTACCTCTAATTAATACTCTGAGACGGAAATAATTGTAATTTATTCATCACGAGCCAGAGATAACCGGAAGTTCAAATATTCGTCCGGTCCGGTTGCTATGGAGTGACGTCATAGGTCGGTTAAGTTCCTGTCATCGCCTTCGGTTTGCGGTTTTCGGCAATTATGATTTGACACCGAGCTTTCGAACTCCCACAAATTAAGCTCTGGCATTTCACAAATGTGATGACAACAGCCAGGATTTTATTTCGATCGAGTGCCGTGTTCGAAAAATTAATTGAATTCGAACTACAGCACTGCACAGGTGATTCAAGGAACAGACCAGATATCTCTTTAATCCAAAAACTATGGTGTTATTGTCGGGAAATTTGTATCAACCAGCCCATCGGTGTCGAGGTTTGCAACAAAAGGTCACAAAATGGCGGGATTTTCGATCTACGTGTACGTAGTGCACAAGGAAGAGGAATCAATAGCCTCGTCGTTCGACGTTGTTTCTGCAATTCTTCGTCTGACTGGTGGAGAGGATTAGTAGCCTAAACGATCGCTCAAGATCGTCAAACAGGAACAGATGGAACAAGATGCATCAAGCGCACGTGATATTAGCGATCACGAAAGTCATGAGCCTGAACAAACAGTGTACGTTTACAATGGATTGAAGATCAGTCTTGAGCTCACAGGATATTCAAAATATAAATATCTAAGACCAAGGTTGGCAAACGTTGCTGAACTAACAAAGTTGGGATGAACCAAGGTAAAAAATTTAATATGTTGATGTTGTGCTGATAATTATTGCAGATTAATCTACGAATGATTTTTTTCATCATAAGTGGGCTCAGTTTGTTCAATTGAAATTGAACTTTTCATGAATCTGCTTTTTTGAGTTTACACTTGACTTGGCAATTCTTTTTAATAATGTATTAAATCTGATTAAAAAAAATACACTCGAGGTCATAATTTATTGGTAATAATAAAATATATAATTTTCTTTATTTTCTCTTTTCCTTTGATTTGATCTCATTAAATATTTTGGTTTTCATCCTTGGGGTTGCCAGAGATATATTATTATGTTCTTTCATGTATTTGCCTCCAGGTACTACGCAGCAAGTCATGATTGGTGTTATTCCAGTTCTGAAGTTGGAGTCCACATTGGAGTCCTGACATTGCAGTATCCCTGAGTGCTTCTGGGATATATAACATGAATTCGGTTTTGCGTCGCCCATTATACGGAAGTTTAGGCAAGTGTTGTATATCCTTTCTGGTTCACCCAGGTTGGAGTCCTGGCATCATAGTATGCCTGAGTACTTCTGGGATATATAACATGATTTAGGTTTTGCATCACAAATTATATTGAAGTTTAGGCATGTGCTATATATCCTTTCTGGTTCATCCAGGTTGGAGTCCTGGCATCATAGTATGCCTGAGTACTCCTGGGATATATAACATGATTTAGGTTTTGCGTCACACATTATATTGAAGTTTAGGCAAGTGTTGTATATCCTTTCTGGTTCACCCAGGTTGGAGTTCTGGCATTATAGTATGCCTGAGTACTTCTGGGATATATGACATGAATTAGGTTTTGCGTCACACATTATATTGAAGTTTAGGCAAGTGTTATATATCCTTTCTGGTTCATCCAGGTTGGAGTCCTGGCATCATAGTATGCCTGAGTACTTCTGGGATATATAACATGAATTAGGTTTTGTGTCACACATTATATTGAAGTTTAGGCAAGTGTTATATATCCTTTCTGGTTCATCCAGGTTGGAGTCCTGGCATCATAGTATGCCTGAGTGCTTCTGGGATATATAACATGAATTCTGTTTTACGTCGCACATTTCTGTATATTGAAGTTTTGTCAAATGTTATATATCCTTTCTGGTTCACCCAGGTTGGAGTCCTGGCATCATAGTATGCCTGAGTACTTCTGGGATATATAACATGAATTAGGTTTTGCGTCACACATCATATTGAAGTTTAGGCAAGTGTTATATATCCTTTCTGGTTCATCCATGTTGAAGTCCTGGCATCATAGTACACCTGAGTGATGAGCAAGTTTTGGAGATAGTTCATGCGGAGAGATGATGTAAGTATTGAACATTCTACACAGGTGACGGTTGTGGTCAGGTGCTTCTCAATTACTGGTTGTACTGTATTAAAATTAGAAATTATCAGTGAAATTCTACAGGGGTGTAGTGAAGTGCCAGGTGGCTACTCCCCCCCCCCCCTTCCCATGATGACCTCTGGCTTTCTAACTTAACTAGTATTCTGCAAGACTGTGTTTGTTTGTCTCACCCATCAGATATTTCATTCTTTAGAGGTGCACTCCCCCTGCTAAGAAAAATCCTGAATCTAGCATTCTAGCTAGCTACACAGGATATACTGGATCCGCCCCTGTTCTGTTATTTACAAGAAAGAAAAATATCTGCTAAATAATCTCTTCGTATTACCACTGTATGGATTTTCTTATACGTTATTGTAACACAATATTATTTTATGTGATGTTATAGGACTACAATCAACTGAAGGAGTCAGGGACGTTTGTGAGAGATTGGGGAACACTCACCGACACAATAGAGTGACTGCCGAATGCTTAAAACCTTTGAAAGATTCGGAATGCCTAGAAAACCAACATCCCTAAATTTCGGATAGGTGTGTGCCGCGAAGGTTCTCAAACCCTGACCCTTGTTAACAATAAAGAAAGCATACCCTATCCCGCGGCACATACCCATATAGCCCATATATGAGAGTACCCCCCCTCCCCAGGACAAACATATGGCAAGAACACGTACCGGCACAATTTGAGGGACTGGCGAATGCTTAAAACCTTTAAAAGATTCGTAATGCCCAGACAGCCAACATATGGCCAGGTTGTTGGAAGCGGAAGTTGTGACGTTTTTTATTCTTGGGACTTTTAAATTGATAAGAGGATACCCTATTTAAGGACCAAACCCGAAAAATGACATCCTTTCCCGTAACGTTTTCAGGTTGACAAGCTGTTCCTTTTCGTTTAGCGAGTTGTTTACGCACTGCAAATTGTAAAATGGCCAAATAATCACACCGCCAAAAGAAGCAAAAACGATACCCCATTTAAGGAACGGGAACCTCGAAAAACCACACCCTATACCGCGACACATACCTATATTGCCCATATATGGGAGTAAACACCCCACCCTGGGCCAAAATTATGGTCGGCGAAATAAAATTAGCAAGATTTACTGAAACTTCGTGGTTGTTTTTCAATAATCAATCGCCTCATCATCAATCTGCCATCTCAAATTCGTGGAGTATTAGTAGGGTATTTCTGCCAGAACCGGGTGTGTTAAATGAAAAGCAAAACCTATTAAACAGTAAAGGAAACTTGGAAGATGGCTCTCTGGTACTGATATGCCACCGTATATTATTATTGCCTTAATCTCCCCCCGTAACGGCTATTCGAATGACTGCTTTTGGCCATAAACCTGGATTTTATTTATCGCTGTTTTTTTATAACAAGACCTCTCCTCAATTTCCATTGTCAAGGCAAAGAAGAAACGCGGTAAAACTAAAAAAAACAATTTGAAAGATTCCATCTTAAGAACTTTGGAACTAGAAGTTTCGAGCATGCAGTTCTGTTCAAGGTTGACTTATTACATCAACAAGCCTGGGGAATTGAGAACATTGAGGGGTACTTCAGTTAGCGGTGTTTAGACAGGTGAACTAAAACATTTCTCGTGGCGCGATCGAAATGAAAACTTGTGATGTGATGTGACGGCTTGATGTAGTTTCAAACATATATTCACACGACGGCAAGTTCCAATTGAACTACAGCCAATAGATCATACCCCATGCACCACACACGCACACTACAAAGGAGCGGAGCTTGTAAGTTCTCGCGTGGCACGTGGCAGACCAGAAAAGTCCATGTTCATTGTTCACGCATAACGACACTTTGGTGAATTTCTTTTGAATGAAAAAAAGTTTTACATCTATTCATCTTACTTACGAAGTTCAGCGTATCATTATCCCGTAATGTTTTTATCACTTTTTCACGAATTCATATTTGCGTTTCAAAAAAAATTAAAACGGCTAAATTCCTATACAGCAATTCCATCTTTAACTGTTCTTGCAAGCAAAGAGTTAACAAATCCCGGAAGTCAGGCGAATTTTGTTATCGCTCTGTGATTATTTTTAATATAGCGATCGAGCTTCATTATCCAAAGTGCCAAATAATACAGTTACTGTAGTAGAAACAGTAATATAGTGTTCAGCTTTATTCTCCAAAGAAATACACACCCTTAGAACAACACACGTAGAACATACAAATCCATCTAGCTTTCGACTGTAATTTTTTACGGTATTTACGTCTTGGGAATAATAATAGCTGCAGCTGCGTCCTATACTGAAAGTCGAAAATATAGCGCCAAATAAATATGTGATATCCCCGTCTACATAGAGACTAAAAGAACCAGTCTCCGTTACGACAAACTACTCAGAAACGACTCCAGAATATATCTCTCGTACGCCAAAACTACAAAGGAATTACCATAAATAGTAATTTCCACATCCAGGGAATTACTGGGCCGCAGCAAAATGTCTTAAGGTTCTCTTAGCACTTTGAAGACAAAAATAGAATTTTTAATTAGAAGCACACGCAAAATGAACTTTCACGCCTCAGGATTATGACACATTTGCGATAAAGTTGACACATACAGTGGAACAGAAATGACCATAGGCAGGGATAGTGTTACAATGGAATGCAGTAAGCTGTTGTGCTTCCCGCTGAGATAGAGGAGTAAAACTCCTCTATCTCAGCGGGATCCGAGGTCTGTTTTCGGTTGCTAAGAACCTCTGGCTCGTTATGATAAAGGATGGGCATATTTTTGTGACAGGTACAAAATTTCTCAGAATTGGAGGAACAGGTGATGGCTCGGCATGTTTACGTTTGAAACGGAAGAAATGCTATAGGGCACGACTTCCCATTATCCAGTCCATTGTTTACACTTACATACAGTTGAAGCTGTAACGACTTGGAAAATGTGATCGTAGCTAGAAATGGCCTCTCACTAGACTGCCTGCAGTCTCTCCCTAAAGGAAAGTTATTTGATATACTTGAAACTGTAGACTCCTATCAGGTCTGGAAACGATAATTAACCAAATAAAAAACCTGATCCTCTATGTCCTCTTTTGCCATTCTACTTTTCCCTCTTTCCAATTGTAATATTAACAATAATAAAAATAACATGTAATTTACTTTAATTTTGTTGTATAGCTTAAGTCTGCGTTATTATTATTATTGTGATCTGTCTTTTCCATTATGTTTCTCGTGCTCATCTTGTCCCGCCTCGACTATCTTTGCGGCCATTTGCGTGACAAGCCGCAAATAATCGCATTTGTAAATAAATAAATTGTTGTTCTTGCCTTCTCTCTCTCTCTCTCTCTCTCTCTCACTATTTTTACGCGTTCGTTCGTGGCTTTAGAGCACAAGAGAAACTTCTCGCATGCCCAGTTCAGACCCTTACGGGGAATCTCATATGCGACCACCCACCAGGCGGTCACACGCATCGACAAAATTAAGCGTTATTTACCAAGGATTATTTGCGACTTAAAACATTTTAAATAGAACAGTGCGATTATGGCTAAATCTGAGAATAGTCAAATATGAATTTTGACATACAATTCTTCCGATTATCTGATTTAGTCCTCTGGAACCGAATAGCGATGCTCTTTCAACTTGTAAAGCGATCAATTCAAGTCCTTGTCAGCGGCTTTTGCCGGTGTGGCAAGGCATGCACTATACAGTATAACAATTATTCCATGAGCCCGCGTTGGATATGAAGTGATAAAATAACCAACGAGCGCGTAGCGCGAGTTGGTTATAACCAGTTCATATCCAACAAGGGCGAATGGAATAATTGTTTTAGTAAATTCTCAAACCGGGTTTTGCCGCCGATTTTTATTTCCACAATTTAACAAAGCGTACGGAAAGAGCATACAACTTCCTATTTTCCATATGACGTAAAACTCCGACTATTGGCTCATAGTCGGAGTTTTTTAGCCAATCAAAAAGCTAGAAATGCAATAGTCGCAGCTGAGAATATACTAATTATTATTATTAAAGATTTGATTTGATTTGTACATCGTCCGACTTCGGCGGAAGGGCGTTAAGTCTTTTATCTAATCTGTAAAAAATGAAAATGAGTTCTATTATTAAAAAATGTTAATTGTTACTTTTATTTCTATGTATTCTGCTGCTTATTTTAAGATTGTAATTAATATGTTTTTCTAAAGAATCTCACAAGATGCATTCATTGCTTCCACACCGTCGATCGTACGTCATTAGGTATAGTAAGCGTTCTTTCGAAGGCACAGAAATAGCGATATTTCTTGTTTACAAACATTGATGTAACATTTCTCGGTTTATTCAAATTTGCCAACCACGGCACAAAAGAAGTCATTGTTTCAACGACCAATTAGGTTCTGGTTGGCATGTTAATTGCTATTGGTGATTTTGTACGTTTTAGAACTTGAAATGCAAACTACGATTAACAGCGAACGCGAAAATAACAATCACCACGTTTTCATCGCGTGTTGATAACAAAAACTTTTAAGAATCTCTTTTACCGGCTTAAAGGCACCTGGGAAATCTTCTTCAGCTGCTATAGAAAAGTAGTAGTGCATGCATGTCGAACTCTCTCTCTCTTTCTGACCACCATGTTGCTGTTGAAGTTTTTGTTATAATTTCGTTGTAAGCACTCATCCATGCCAATGCTAATTAAAATTGTGATGTGCTAGAAAGTGATGTGCTAGATTCTAAAAGTCCGAATTACTCAAAACAAGGTTTTTAAGTCTGTGTCGAGCCTGTTGGCTCATCCGGCTGGAGCTCATCCCGGTTTCCTTAACATCCCTGGTGGGATGCTAATCCATCGCAGGGTTACCCCCCAGCAGTAGATTCGCCGGTACCCATTCATACACCTGGGTAAAGAGAGGCACTGTGAGAGTAAAGTTTCTTGCCCAAGAATACAACGCAGTGCTCCGGCCAGGGCTCGGACCCGGACCGACCGATCCGGAGTCCAGCGCACTAACCATTAGCCTGCCGCGCTTCCCACGGATTACTCAAAGCCATGGGCAAAAAATTGCAATTAAGGAAAGTCCTTGACTCCTTGTTTAGTTAGCCTGGCAGCTGAACAATCAATCTTTTCGGAAGATCGTCATATCAACTTTAGCCAAGATTTTAGGTGACTAAAGTAAAATTCATCCTTGTATCCTATTATCGCTTTTTACTCTGAGCAGGTCTAGTATCCAAGCAATAAAACCGTTTAGAACAAAGACAACATTACAAGGATTTGTATGGAGTCACTGAAGCATGAAAGGGCCAATATCTCACCCCCAAATTGAAATGCTGATTTTTGGCAAGTGGGTATTCGTCATCATATACTTTCTGAAGATCTTAATGAATCTCATAATTTAAAAAATTAAAATATTTGTGACGTCACACTTTACCACTCTATTGATCCTGGCTTAAGACTTTACGGCGGCGCATTGACGAATTGGATCTGGTTTTCCAATCTGTGGATCGAGGGCTTAAATTTGCCTTATTTAGACTGTCAACTTTTGCGCAAATACGGAACTCGTCGTTATGACAGCATGAGCTTTTATCTGGCATCTCGACGAATTCATATCAGTTCTGCCTAAAGAATAAAAAGTTTACCTAAAGCCACATGCATGGACACAAGCGCTGGAAAACAGTGCGCCATTTCCCTCAGTTTAATGTTGTTTTCTCAACTTCAGTATATTGAACGTGGGCGTGGGGAAAATTTCCAACACAAAATGTTTAATTGTTCTTGTAAAAAAGTGTTCTTGATGCCTATATTTTTTGGAGTTTGAAATCAGTTGATATAAAACTGGAGAACAGAAAATATAGCCAGGAAACCTTACTGAAAAGTTAAATAACTGCCCTAATCCTGGATTTCATCACGGCTGACCGGTTAGCTTGCAGGAAAGAGAGAAAAAAAAATTGGTCCTAGCTCCCGCACCTGTTCACAGGTGGCTTGTCAATGCTAATCAAAATTCGGTGAGCAAGATTTATTAAACAAGTTAATTTCAAAATTGGTTCATCTAACAAGTCAAATGGTAACGCTGAAAACGGAAAGCCTTAAAAGGCAAAGGCATAAGGACAACTGAGATTTTTCAATAAGTAAAACGGTTACTTGGGAACTAAGTAAATAAGTTTAATTCGAAAGAAACGACAACCGTAAAAATTACTTTTCCGTTCGTCAAATGTCGAAGACTCGAGCAAAGCGTGTGTAGCAGGTGTAACGCGATAAATCGATCATAGACGGTCAAAATAACGGTTGAAAATCACGCAGATATTTTATCGGCTTGATCACTTCGACTACGTGGCAGTGCTGAAACCATGCTTTATCGTTTAGTCAACTTCTGGCTCTTGGACCTAACCGCCAGCCTGTTAGTGTTTATAAGCGCTTGGTATGGAAAGATGACGCGGCGGAGGGGGCAAATAAGAACTTATAATAGCGAGGATGCCGTCTTTGCAGTGAAAGAAATGGAAGTAGATGACGAGGTGGCTGAGTCACACTTTGGCGCTACACTGCGGAGGCTGATTCTCTACACGATTTATTTCGTTTTGATGGCCGCCTCTGTTGTTCTCTTCCAGTCGCATCCTTACATCATGATTTCAGTGCAACATCTAACTGTAATTTCCTGTATCTTGTTAGCATTTTTTCAGTGGTTTAAGCCGTACATGGCGCTGTGTTTTGGAGGACTTTTCTCGGTGATTTGGATCATGAGCACTGCGACGACGCTTCGTTGGATCTTAAATGATATAGTGATCGCATTTTTCGCGCTGCTGGTTAGTCACGTGCAATTTAAAAACTTCCCGTCGCTTCAAATGTTTCTGTGGATTGCAGTAGTTTACGACGTGTGCCTGGTGAAAACGATATCTCAAGGTCTCCCTTCGTTATTTAGCACAGGGGACTACTGTGATTCTGTGTTGTGTAAAGCTTTTGAAATTAGCGACGCTTGGGAGCTACCAACTATATTCACATTCAAGATAGGCCCACGTGAAGGACATGTCTACCTCGGTGCCGGCGACATTGTCATTGGTTGTATGGTAGCGAACTTTTCTCAGATGTTTTTTAGGTCTTCAAAGTACTTGTCTGGAACAGTTTTAAGTTACGCGTTGGCCATCGCCTTGTTGAGCCAAGTCGGCGACGAGCCTTATCCAGCACTGGTCACCATTGTACCTTTGTGTAGTTGTCAACTTGTTGTCTCAGCTATTCTCTCTCGCAAGGCAAGGAGATTATTTTCATTCCAGTGCTTGGAGAGTGGCGGAGAGCGAGTAGGAAGTTTAGGTCGAGAAATAGAACTTCTGATCTAAACTTGGAGCGGAGTCAGAGTTGTACGTACTGTGACTGTTCGCTTGCCATCCCCCAGCCCCGCACGAACTATTGTAAAAGAATTCTTTCCTGCAGCGGAGCTGTACTGTGGAATAGTCTGCCTTTGGATTTTCGACAGTCACCCTCTCTTAATGAATTTAAATTTAAGATGGAGAATTATGATTTGAATAGTCTTATGTAAGTTTTGTTTTGCTTTTATACACGGCTTCCTTGTAAAGCAGTTTTTATCATTTCTTTTATTGTAGTAGTTATTTGTAATTTAAATTAGATAGCTAGTTAGATTATTTAATTCTATATTGTAAAGTCCTGAAGGAAATACCGTGTCTAAATAAAGATTTTACCTTACCTTACGTACCGAAAAACTATTTAAAACCGGTTCAAACCCGTGTGTACTTGGGTACACGATTATCACTACAACGGAAGTTACTGCAGCGGAGAGAGATGACAACTCGGAGAGGGTGATACCTCCCTTCCCTCTGTAAACATGATCCAATGGTTATTATAGGAGCGCTGTTAAAAATGACACTTCTTGAATGTTTCAACATAAATTTTCCCCATTTGTTAATTGCAATCCTTCTCAATCCAACTTTTCATTCGAAGCCATCCTTCTTTCTTCGCAGTTCATTGTTACCTCAATGGTATTTTTACAACATACATATACATTGGTGACTAAGTCCCTATAAAGTAAAGACTGCTTGAAACTTTTGGGCCAATCAAATGTATCCACCGGAGATACCCACACTTCGGCGCAAGCACAAGAAGACATAATTTTAAGAGTATGCATTTGAAAGCTCAGTGCTTTAAAATTTCTGATGGACATTGCACTAGTCACGTCAACCGCCAGCTATTGCGCTTGTAAATAGTCAAATTGTAGTTTAGATTTTAATGTCTAGATTTTAAGAGTCTCTAGGGGCCGATTTCATCTATGCGGAGACACACATGCAGAGAATCATGGTAGTTGTATTCAACTTTGCATGCCAAGCCTCGAAGGAGTTGTGGGCATGATGAATACAACTGCGTTGATTCCCTGTGCGCAAGTCTTATAGGGGAATCCTTGTTTACAATATTTTGCCTCATTAGCATAAGCGATTCAGTTTCTGATGGAGCAACAAAAAAATCAGTTCTGAATATTGAAAGTTCATAGCACGATTAACTCTGCCAATGAATTTCAGCTCGATGTATTGAATTCTATTTGTCTGACGCGGATTTTAAAACTCAAAATTTTACAAGGAATGTATGCGCTCATTAGCGCTTTTGTCACCCAGAAATTTTGGAGTTTTTGAAAGACAATTTCTCCTTGAATATTACACACAAAGAGCTAAAAATTTCACCATATACTAAATTTCACTAGCTCTTTAACTGTTTGGAGTCCATTCATATTGCCTTCTGTACGCCAAGCCGTATGCTAATGAGAAAAAGGTAAATAATGACGTCAGCATGAATCCCCCTACAGAGGGAATCGAGGAATACTGGAGGGTACTACCCTAGGCCATTATGAACTGACACCCGCGTTTATGGAAAGTTGAAAGACTGATCATTCTGAATTAGCCGTTGAAGTTCTTTTCCTGGCTTGCCCCACTTTCGTCACTAGACACACTGGAACTTGTGGCCATGGTGCTAAGTTAACCTGCGAACATCCCTCCAGTGGGGAAGTTTAGGGGAAATTTTCGGCGAGCGACGGGAGCCGAACATTAATTTGCGCGTGAAAAGAGCGAGCAGAGCATAACCTGGGGGAGCCTGTGGACTTTCCTTGATGCCACTTATCCGCCCACTATCCACTAGCCTGTGACATATCTGTCAAGGAGGTGATTATAACACCACGGCATATTTTACCATAACTGCAGAAATTCTCGCACGCTCACTGGCTAATATTCACGGTCGAAATATTCATCGAAACACGCGCCATCTCACGCGCTTGTTGAAAACTTCGCTCAAACTTATTGCAGTCTTTGGTGCTGTTAGTTCTCAGAAATAAATTACAGATTGCATCCAAAGGGACTGCTTTAATGTGTGGACACTCAAACCGTGAACACTTGACATTTATTTTTACATTTTTTATGATTATCCAATGAGAGTTATTTGATGTAGCCAAAGGGCTGGTGTTTTCAGCACCTAAGAAAGCTAATCCGTCTTTTTATATGAATGACTAACATTGACTAACACCAAAAGCTTTACGTGAAACTCGTTGAATGGGACCGTTTAATATTTTTGCCGTGTTCTGCCGAAGCACCGCGAGTGGACTGAACTTTGTGGTTTCCCGGCGGCCTCGTGAGCATGCCCGGCACAGTTGTCTCCTGAGAAAACATTGCAGTTTTCTGTCTTGAAAACTGGGCATCGATGGGCAGGTAAAATTCATATAATTGCAAATGAATTTAATAATTATGAATCCCTGGCGTTGATATTTTATTTTTGTGTGTCAACTCCCTGATGCCCACCCCACTGGGGAGCCTGTCCTAAGCCTGTAGTTGTGTGTACATGGAAGGAGGAGCGGGGAGGGGTGGGGGCGTACTAAAGGACCGGGCGTTCTTATGGGGTAGTGTTGGTGTGTGTGCCTGAACTCTGAACCCGTTTGAGACAAAATTGTTTGTTTCCCCAACTCGCTGTAAGACAGGGGTCAATCTTTTTTGACAGGTCGGTTTCAGTTTTGCGCAAAAAACAGTCTAAAAAAAGCAGCACTTCCATTTCTTGAAATTGAAATGTTTACAGTGTTGTTCCTTGATTCAGTGTCACTGACAAGGTCTTTTTTGTAGAAGAAAACGTTCAGGCCGGCACGTACACATTCGTGTTAGTTTATGGGAGTTGACCCTATTTGGGTGTTGAAGTATGAGAAATATTTGACACCCAGCCCGCATTCCGTTGATCGTGATCTCCCAATGAATTCGAACCGCACTGACGTTACTTTTTTCGATGGGTCAGTCACCAGCTGTATGCCGATAGCTATGCCTGTTGCGTTGCGAGTTGAAAAGCCAACAGGTATAAACTATACTTACATAGATGCTCAAGACACAAGTGATAACCACATTCAACAAAATATCATCTAGAAAACTGCTTGGGACCACTTTGATCGCAACGAGATCCAAGCCAGGATGAATTCCGTCTGCGCTCTGTTCCTACTTGTCTGCTTGACTCGTTTCTCAGTGGCGAATAATTTTTACTTGCCCCGTTCCTTCCTGAGGCAAAGAAGTCAAAGAATTCAAGGTGAGAGATATAGTGATATTCTGTCCAAGATGGCACTAGGGTGACTGAGGTTGAAGACACAAGCAAACGAACATGATAGCACAACAACACTTCAGTGACATCCACTGACTGCGAAGCAAGCTAGAAAGGTTGCTGTCATAGCAATAGATTTCGTAAAGCATCAGTTATTTCAGTGCAGATACAACTATGAAAAAGTTGTCGGACAAAAATTGTCGCGATAAAATTTGTCCTTTAGTTTAAATTGTCACGAGCAATTCCAATTTTGTCTGCTTGTGGGGATAGGCTCGGTTTATATCTGGAATTTTAGGCCGTTGAAGCTTTAATACCGAGTAGTGAAGAATTACAAGAAGACGGCAGTGGCGGTCTCAAAAATCAATCTTGAAGCAAACAATCTGAGCTGCATATAAGTAAGGATAATTAGAAATATTGGTGAATGTTGTTGCATGACATTATGTTCGAGTGTCCATGAGACTGAGGGGGGGGGGGGGGGGGGTGGGGGGTACTTGCCCCATGTTTGGATATGGGGGTGATTTATCAAGTCAACAAATGTAATTGTAAATTAAACACAAACGTTTAAGCAGGTTGAGCACAAACTCGTTCGAGTGGTGAGAAACCTACCAGTTGCTATATTTGCATTATGTGGGAACTGAACCTGAAATAGGTATCTCAATCCCGAGTCGAGTTTATTATATATCTGCATCTCTCTAGTTCCAAATTCAAGGTATAATGCAGGATATTCCAGAAGTCTCCCCCCTGAGCTGCTTTACATCTACTGTAGCCTGTGTAGCAATCTTCACTTATAAGGGTATCCGGTCGTTTCGCTGCAAAACCGTTTCGCTGCAAGTAGCTACAAGGCGATTCGCTACAAGACAAAGTCGATTCGCTACACATCAAAAGTTGATTCGCTACAAATGTTAAGTCGGTTCGCTGCAATCTCCAAAAAGATATTCTAAGGAATACAGCATACAGATACCAAGGAATCTGAGAAGATTAACACAAAGTAAAAAATTTGTAACGAAACGGTTTTGCAGCGAAACGACCGCAAACCCTTATAAGGCTTCCGTAGTAAACAATAGTTTTTACAACGGCGCCGTAGCTAAGAATTTTTAACCAGGGAGGTAGTAAAATAAATTAAAGAAAAAAAGTAGTCAAACTGTAAAGTAAAAGAACAGGAAATAGACCCTATGCATAAATGGCTGCCAATTAGAAATTCTTTTGTACGTATTCAAATTAGCCTCACTAACCTCGTTTAAAAGTAAACTGAATTCTTTTGAATTTCCAACTCAAAAACGAGGTTAGCAGGGCTAATTTATATGAATACAAAATAATTTTGAAGTGGCAGCCATTTATGCATAGGGTCTACTGGATGGTTAAATGGGCACCAAGATTTAGAGAAGTTTTTATTAGCATCATAGTTGCAAAATCCCATTTCTCAACTGTCAACTTTCAAACCAAACATAAGTACTAACTAAGTACTAACTCAGACTAGGCGCAAAGACTAGGCGCAAAGTTCAGTCACTCACTAACGCCAGCGACAGTTTGCTTTCACCTGATTATTCTGAACGGACCCGGGTTCGGATATGTAGCCCGACCTACGATGAATTATTAACAGCATCCCTAAGCCACTTATAACGGACGAATGTACAATGTTACGTTTCCATAGTTGCCTTTTTGCTATTCAGGAGAAACGATCGGTTGAAATTTGCTTACATCACTAGAGATATTAATTACACCACACAAACAGAGGGTTGGTACGAAGCAAAAAGACGTAAACTAATGCTTTAACCAATCATAGCTTGCCTCGAGAGTGTGGGTTAACTGAATTTCCGGTAATTTCGCTAAAAATCGCATACACGCAAGAAGTGAACATTTGCAGGCAGAAAGACGACTACCGAATTGTTAAAGGAGGCTCGTGTGCGAAAACGCTTGAGAAGAACGTACGTAAAAACAAAACTCGTGCCTTCATCTCTGCTGGGGATTTGTTTTATATCTTTGCGTTTCGTTTATCATTTATGGATACCAGGAAAATATACTAAATGATCACGAAAAAGCCCACGGCACTAACCTCAATGTGTTATTGCCGTTAATTTAAAGCGTTGGTCTGTTTTCCGCTTTAATTTATTACTATAAGGTAATGACATGTCATACCATATGCTAAACGTAATCATATTTTGAAACCGTTTGGTCTATTTCACACAAACGTTTTGCAGGAACTGAAAAAATTAGGGTTTCATTAAATGAAGAACTTTTTTCGACGCCCCTTTCTGGCGCGGCTTGCTTATGCCTGAATTATATGGCTTGAAAAAATAAAATCATCAATTTTATCCAGTGTTTATATAAACACACATGGGCGAATATAACAAAGTCACCTCTCACTGAAATTTAAAAACCCGGCTGGAATACCATATGATACCACATCAAAATAAAACAATGGAAAAATATTTAGTATCTAAAATCAGTTTCTCTGGATATCCATCGCTTTATTTTATTCCCTAATTATGTTTTATTTTTTCCCGGATTACCGAGAACCTTTATTAGTTTCTTTCGCTGACGTTACGAATAACAAGACTTTGTGTACAGTCTATTATCATGTGAGGAGCTGAACTGATTCTCTAATTGTTTCTCAGCGTGGGTACTTCTACAGTATGTGATGCCGGAGAATATATGATTCGCTCAGAGACATCTGGTATGGTTTCAAACACTGAGATCAATTCGCAATAGTTAGCTCTTATTAACCGAGCGGGAGGTCTGTACCGAACGCAGTGAGGTCTGTACTTACGACGGAGGTCAAGATTCTCCCATACAGACCGACTATAAAGCTCGGTTAATAAGATGTTTATGGCCAAACGAAAACTTAAATTTGCTTAACGACACTGCTTCGTTCTCGCTGACGTTTTGTTTGCGAACGGCGATGAGCTGAAAGTTTGGTCTTATCTTTACTTTTTATTCTTGCCAAGCTTTTTTAATTTTCCATTTAGTATTTTTAGAGAAAAAGGGGACAATGCTGTTTTGTTTGTAACTATCTTACCCCAAAATGCAACCGATCGATCTAGATGCCGGTCTAGATGGGAAAATCTAGACCGCGGTCAATATATCGAACCAAATTCGTGAATAGCTAGTTTCCAGTCCACATGAGACACGGCCATGTAATAAATAACAAATAATCCCCTTTCGCGACGGTTCTGATAACAAAGTAAGACGATATTGGAGTTCACGAACTTTCTCGACTTTCAAGATGATATTTGCAGTCCGCTTTTTTCGATTGGTTCAAGTGATCCAAAGCGAATTTCAACAAGAAAAGAAACAGTACCTTTTTCGTCATTGATAAATTTGCACAACTACGGACAAGCGAATAAAGCATTTGCGAAATATTTCCACTGTCAGTTAACATCTCGGAGAGATCAGATTTGATCGATAGGTGAATAGGTTCGGACAGAAGATGAAGACGGTTATTGTTTTCGTGAACAAAGGTTGTTATGTTTCTTAGAGATCGAAAACATGTAAAATGTTTCATTGTTTTACAACTGATATGTTTTCCTTCGATGTTCAGAAGGGGTGCCAGTTTTTTTCTTTTTTAACCGCGAATGTAAATGCCGTTTGATCAATGTTGCGAACAAAGATAACTTAATCTTCTCATTGACACAGACATAATGAGATATCAGTCAGGATTTATCATAGATATATTGTATGAATAAATTTCAGTTATATCCTAAAGAAGTTTTTGTAGCTTTCGTTTGATGTTTTCACACACACAAACACGCCAAAAGAAACATTTACTTACGTATACATACATACAAAAAACTTTTTTTAAAAAACTTGGAAACAAATCTTCATATGCTGCTTTCGCTGTTCAATCACCTTGAAAGCTGACTATTGCAGAAAAAAAAACTGTTTGGTGGAATTGGAGGGGTTTTTGGAGTCTGTTATCAACTTCTTTTATCGAGAAGTGGATATTATATATTATGATAATATAGATAGGATTCTGCGCGCGCTCTGATTGGTCAAAACCCATGTTTTATCAGAGTATAAAACATAGAAAAAGCGTGTTTTATTGTTTTTCGCCAGCTTTGCTCGAGTGAAAATTCGCAAGAGATGACGGAGAACATTTTCTATCAAGAAATTCCCTACAAAATTGTCGAGGAAGCTTCAAATTAAATTGCTTCAGTTTATCGATCGTGCGTGTTTTGTTGTTTTTACTCGCGGCGTATAAAATCTATATCATAAAGCAAATAAATAAAAAGCCATGTATTATACTGTTATAAAACACTCTGGACATTACAGAACACTCGAGAACTGTAGAAAACACTCGCCTGCGGCTCGTCTTTTCTACATTTCCCTCGTGTTTTCAAATGCCCGTCGTGTTTTATGACAGTATAATACATGGCTTAGGCTTCTTTCTTTGTTAAAAAACTTGATTTAACGTGAACTGAGGTAGATCAGTTCCGAAAACTTTGTAAATGGTTCTACCTTCTGTTCGTTTCTAAGAGACGTAACTTGATTGTTGTGTGTCTTTGTTATGCAAATGACTCCAAGTCAAAATTAGCATCGAAAAGGGAATTTGTAAATTTGTGGTCCCTTGCATGATCAAGGAGGTTGACACTGTGAGTGGTTTTCTTGTAAAAGTTTTTCACTGGCGATAGAAATCGATGGAATTATGCGGAGAAGTATTAGAGGCGTGTTTGTATTTTTATCTTTGTGTTCCTTTCTGTTACCAACGATGACCCATGAAGCGATTTTTGGAAGGAAGCTCCCGAAAGCGGGTATGTTCTTGATGAAGTCAGTAAAACCCCTGATCGAAACACGTCCGTTCGCGATATCATGTTCTGATGTTTAACTCACTGGATTGCAGGGAATGGCTTTTATGATGAAAATCAATATGACGATGGCTATGCAGAATATACAGGTGAGAATTTAAATCGTTCAGTGATTTGGACATAAGTTTGGAAAGAGTAAAACGAACAACTCTTCACTGAGCGCCATACTTACTGTGAGGACGCGATGTGATGCCACAAACCCGCAAATTATATGGATTCAATGAAAACTTCTAGCGCGGTCAAAAGCCTAAAGTGTGTAACCAATCTTCAAGACTAAATTTTAATCTTTGCTTGGAATTTCCGTGTGGGAACATGTACAAGTTTCTTGTTATTAAACTATGGAGTGGTATTCTTCTTAACATGTATGACGATCGCGCGAAGTGTATAAGTTTTACGCTTGAGTTATCTTGTCGTTTCATCTACTTCACAGCCCGCCCCATTAAAACCTTTCCATTTTAAACATTGAAGTTGTTAAAACTTTCCTGTGTAGGCCTCTATTGTCAAGCTTTTAAGTTACTTTGCAGTATTTTACGGCTAAGACAGGAAATAGGGCCACAATGTTTTGAGTTCTTGGGTTCATTTGCATCGATTCGTATGCAGCTGTCTTGCTGTGTTTTGTGATGAGAATAATCGCACTTTGTTAATAATTTAAACACCAACTTTGCAGTTTCTTGCTTACTGTATGGTGTATATAGCTAGCAAGATGAAACGAAAACATTGCCCGGTTACCATACGGTGCTTCTGATCTCGACAACAAAAGGGCCCTATGAAAGCTCTAAATAAACAAACCGAGCGCGCGATTTCACCGATCGTTCGATCGAATCACTCAATTTCGACTCCATTTCATTCAGTATTGGTCCTGATCAAACGATGAAAATTTCAAGTCTAAATTCTTAAAAAAATGTCTTGTGCGACCCCCTTTACCTCCCGAACCCGAACGTCGTCATAGTTCGAACTCTGGGGTAAAATTAATTTTCTCGAGTAGTTACACTTATATTCCTCGTTTTTTTAATTTTTCTGATGCGAAACATAATATAAACGCTCTGAAAATTTCACTTGTACATAAAATCATATTGGACAACTTTCCGCTCATTTCAGACAAAACAAAACGAAGGGGAATAATGATAAATTGCAATTGGAACAAACAGTCGATTTTATGTTTTATTTTTTTTATTACTGCTTACGAATTTTGTGGTCAACAGATTAAAATTGGGAATATTTGCTGTTATTATAACAACAATACTTTCAGTTTTTGAATCCAGTGATAGCTGTAATTTTATTGCTTTCTAAGCTTTGCGCCGGAGGCGTAACTCATTTTGATCATGGTGAATTGATCAACATCAAAACGGCAGTCTCATACTCAATTTATACCTGTTTATAACACGCAGCGCATTTTAATTGCAATGAATCTGCCTCTAAAAAGGTTTCTAGGATATTCAGTGAATATTGGGGCGCTCGGAACATGATTTTGTTTTGTGTTTACATGTTATGGAAATTGGGGAATTCTTGTCATAAATACTGCTGCCCATCTAAAGCGCATATAATACGAAGCGATGGAAAACGAAAACACTTTTGCTGACGTAAATCAAGAGAGTCCGGTGATTAATTTTTATTACCTTTCAGTAATTTGTCAAAAGAAATTATTTTTCCCTTTTATTTGGCGCCCAATTTCTCTTTAGTCTTTTGAAGACGTTAATCCACAGCTGTAAATTTCCCTAAGAGCAACGTAGAAATCTTAATTGGACTTCATAATTGCGCACTCTTGATGCTTGTCGCATTTAAAAATTCGCGCTACGAAGTTTGATGGCCCGCTTCGGATCTCGCTAAAAATTTCAGTGAAAAGAAAAGAATTACACAGAACTTTTGCCGGTTTATCAAAATTGCGAAATGCTCTGTGTGTTTTACGAGTGTTTAAGGTAACTTTTAGATAGTCACGAGAAGCCCACCCACTTACAGCCTGCGGACATTTGTCTCGGCCTGTTTTTTCTTCTGCCTTTCAGAGTTATACAGCCAAAAAGCGCGCGAAATGGTGCCTAAATAAGAGAAGGCTGAGAAGACATTATCAAAGGAAGGGCGATAAAGATGGAGCGATCGAGAAAACAAGAAATGCGTGATTTCAAACATAACTGAAATTAAGTATTGCATATAAAATGATGAATTTTCTTTGCGCGGCGGTGTTCGCAAACAATAGGAAATGTTTGAATAAATACATATACAGAATTCGCGTCCCAAAAGAGAGAAAAAATATTCGTTTTTGCACACCTATAATTATGAAAGCTGTGGCCACTTGAAAATTATATTTTTACTACTATTCGTATTTTTTTATCAGCTTATATCAATTTGTGTTCCCTCTAATGACGCGCTTTTCCAAACCGTGACGTGTATATATATTTACCCGAAATTTGGGAACGACAAGTCGTCACATTAACGACGGTATACGTACCACTCATTGAATTCTCTTTGAGGTTTATAAGATCTAAAGTGCAACTATCCGGTTAATGTTGTGATATTTAGATAATTTCCGAGATTTCGCTTGCAGACGAAAACTGTTGATAAACCACAAACACAGATACAATATTCAAAAGCACAGCCAAGCAAACTAATTTCCATATACATTCATTTTTCCTGTGCAAATAATATGTTTTTCTTTTTTCAATATTTGTCAGTGTATTTCAACCATTCATTCCGGCACGAAAAGGAAGTTGAAAGAAACGCTTGAAACCAATCTTCATCCATTGCGCGAAACTCAGTTTTTTGAAAGCTTTGTTTGTCAACTGACTTCGAAGACTGCAATAACATCTAAATTTGAGTTGTTACACGCTTGGGTTTCATTCAGGAAAGTCCGAATTTTGAAAAGCAATTTAGTATAAATCTCCCTACATTCTATCACGGTTGCTTCTCTGTGATTGGCTAGGTTACTCACTATCTACTTTGTAACAGAGCGTGAGAATTTCAACAAAATGGCGGCCGCTTCTTCGCGTTTGTGAAGTGCTTTCAGTGTCTGAAGAAAGATGTGGTAAAATCTTGTTGTCAAGATTTAAACGTCTAGTATCTTTATTCTAAAACAATTAGATTATTCGCTCTCGATTTCGATTTCGTGCCAGTTGCTTCAGGATTTGCCCTCATCAACTATCGCAAGAAAAAATTGTGAGCGCGAGATTTCTATCGCTTAACTTTTAATGAGGGAAGCCTGAATCAACAGAATCTAAAACGAAAACTCTAATTTCTTAAGTATAAAATTTAATATAGTATACGCTCAAAACTTAGAAACAAGAAAGATTATCCAAATCTTCACAGACATTGAAAACACTGAAAAAGGCGACGAAGCGGCCGCCATTTTGTTATTGAGTAGCGTAGCTAATCAGAGAATAGCATCCGTGATAGAAAGGCGCAAGTAGATACAAATTGTTAAGAAATTTATACTAATTGTTCTGGGGAGGAAACAGGGGAGGGGTGGATTGGGTGGATTTCCACCCCCCTTTTTAGAGTAAAAATAAAAATATAGCAAGAGAAGTCATAAATAAACTCGTGTATCCGTGCAAAACCTTGCTTTGATTCTTATAGTAACAGTAAATACACCAATGCTGCCTCTTTAGGGACGGACCGTCTGGTATTTTAGGGGGGTGGGCTGGATTCAGCATTTTGGTCTTGCGCGACTTTCTTTCCTGGAGTAGCATTTGTGCTAGATTTGTTTGTTTTGAGGCGGATTTCTTTCCTGTCTTATCCCCCTAAGACAGGAGCCCAAGAGTAACATTGCAATCCTAAAACTGAAACGATTGAGGTGCAAACTGTCATTAGTTTAATAAATTGTGCTTGATTTTCAGGGGCAGAAAAGCGGATCTTTTCCGAATTTCAGAGACGGAGATTCCAGGATGTCGAGGAGGACGAGCCGCAGGAGAAAAGAGAAACTATCAAAGACGTCTTATTACGGGAACTGACCAGAGGAGGATATCACACTGCAGGTAAATACGTTCACCTTGATGACCTAATAGACAGTTATTTTTCCGAGTTTTCGTAGTATTTTCCGAGGCTTGCAAGGTCGAGAAAAAGTGTGTGAAATAAGTTAAATGCCTGCGCGTATTATGTGTAAAAATACGGGATTTAGTTCCCACTACAATTTTCTTGCCTTTTAGTTCCAAAGTGCAATACTACACTGTAATTAGACATGCTACCTTATTCTTACTTAAACTTTCGCGTTTTGGAAATAATCGCGAAAATTATTAAGTAATGTTTCGTGCAAGACCTATGGCGAGGAACAAGAACAATACACAGCGGCAGCGGAAGCCGTTTCTTGGCGTGGCCAGCCAACGTGTGAATAAGAGCATTCTCGTTCGCTAAAACGCTATTTGGCGCGAAATTCAAATGTTAACAACGGCGCGAAAATTAAACACGCGAAGACGAACACAATATATATATATATACTTGACTTTGAAAATGGGAGTAAATGTTTCTTTCCATTCCTGTTTTCAACTAGCACCCTTCTTCTGATTCACTCAGATTATAAATTATAACTAAAACGTCTTTAGGACAGTCGTCAAATTTGCCATTTGTAGGCTTCTTCAGTGTTGTTGTACCTTTGCATTTTCCAGTATTTGCTACCATTTTATGTATTTTTAAGCCAAAAATAAAGAAAAATCTTGCGCAAATGCCGCAATCTGATTGGCTGAGCTACTGCACACTATCAGCCATTAGAGTCCAGTGGTTGTCGGTTGTCTTCAAAATGGCGACGTCTTCGCGCTTTAGCGAAGTTTCGAAGGAAGATTTAGAACATTTTCACGGAAACACGATTCCTTTATTATTCGCTCTCGATTTCTATCAGGTGATAGTTGATTCGGCCTTCGGCTTCATCAACTATCACCTCATAGAAATCTCGAGCTCATAATCTGATTGTTAATTATAGTTCACCACTAAATTTTTCCGATTCCCATTGGTCTAAATTAAACACGTGACGCGATAGCGTTCATCCGCGGAGGGCACTATCAGTGCCCGTCCGAGGAAAAAAAATCAAACGGTAAAAAATCAAACGCTATTTGATTGATCTGTATTTCAAGGGTTTCTTGACTGATTTTCGTTTATTCGTACATTTCGGCTTGCAGCAAAAAACTCAAGAAGCTAGTTTGTGAATGTGCATGCGCGCGGAAGAAACTTTAGTGGTGAACAATAAAGGCAATAGAGTGTTTCTGTCGTGGAACTACCGGCTGATAGTTGCCCGTTGGAAATTTGATGTTCTTAAAACTAGCATATTTGCTTCTCGGGCAAATATTTTTTTTAAGAACATCAAATTTCCGCGGGGCAACTATCAGCCGATAGTTCCTCGACAGAAACACTCTATTGTTTAAATAGAAAAACAGTCGGAGAACCAATCAGATTCACGGTTTTCCAGTTGCACACTGCTGAGTTCCTACTAACAAAAATTAGTAATAAAACGTTTTTATTACATTCATTTGCGTTCTTGTTGTGGGCGTTCAGTTTAGACTTTTCGCGTGCCCCTAAGAATTATGGATAAATGTACCAGTTGCCATCGTTTTAATTTCTGAAAAGAAAAGCCTTACAGTTAAAGAAACTACACATTCAGACAAACAAAACCACGTTTTTAGGTCATTTTGGTGATTTCTGACCATCAGCAGCTTTTCGCCATTAACAGGCTAAATTGTGGATCGACGTGTGCAAGCTGTTTAGTAAAACGGTTATAAAAACTGTTTTCTTCATAGAAGTTGTTAACTGAGGTTTGACCTCAAATTTAGCGCAATGAAAAACTAAACTTGGACATGATTTGCTGGTGTAAATGGGTTACTAGATTCGTTGTTTCTAATTAGTCTAAATCCCAATCTGTAGAAACAAATGACGAAGAATACCCCTATGAGGCAAAGACGCGGTTTTCTGGTTTTGAAGACGCGAGAAGAGAAGAAAGCTTCGGTGGGTTGCCGGAGAGGAGAACCAAATCTGATGAGCTCTTAGGTAAATGCGATATAGACTGCCTGTTGTGTAAACTATTGTAAAAACGCAAAAAAAAATCTGCATCGAGCCAAGTGGCCACTGCCGGAGCTTCTCCCGGTTGCCGTAAATTTTCAAATCTATATCCCACACTCCTCCGCTATTTACAGGCGATATTAATGTTATTCGCGGCACTCAGTGACTGATCTCTGAGGTGATTGTAACCTACTCGCGCTACGCGCTCGTTGGCTATTTATCACCTCATATCCAACGCGGGCTCATGGAATAATTTTTGTTTTAGTATAATTGTTTTAGTATATAGTAAAACGGTGAGATATATAGCTCAAAAATGATTATTTCATTAAATTTATTCAGCTCAATTATTTACGCGAGAGCCCGCAGGAGGTTAACGAATTGCTAGAACGTAAACAGCAAAGGACATTCCATGTTGGACTAGCCAATCAGCGCGCGCCAACAACGCTATCCCGGCACTGTTTTAGTATATTTAAGCAATAGACCACACTTTCTATGGGTTTATAGGGGTAATAACCCACGCGGGATGTTTGGGAGAACACGAGAAAAGTTTGTAAATCACCAGCCGCAGGCGAGTGATTTTACAAACTTTTCGAGTGTTCTCCCAAACATCCCAATTGGGTTATTACCCTATAAACCCACAGAAAGTGTGGTCTATTGCTTTTATATAATAATTCAGAAGACGCGCCATTTCCATGGGTTTACCGGCACAATAAACCATAGCTGATTGACCAATCGGAGCGCGCGCACTGATTTTGTTATTATATAAACTAATATAGTATATCAGATATTTTGTCTTTTTGCTCGTTCTGATATCATTCATGTTTTTTTTACTTGTTATTTCTTTAAAGAGCAAACTGTTGATGGTGCAGGAACAGCGGTCGATGATTTGGCTTTGAAAAGAGAAGAAGAGAAGCAGAAGAAAGAAGAAAAAAAGAAGAACTTTGACAATCTGCCAGCTGATGGAGGTGAGTATTTATTTTCTCGATTTAAGGCAAGCTCTGAAATTTGTTGTTGAAATTTGGCTCTCAGACACCCCCCCCCCCCCCCCCCGGGGGTTCAGCGATTGCAAATCTTGCCTCGCCTATGCGATGGCCCTGCAATTCTGGGTTGAAATGAACGCAAGATTTACCACGAAGAGCTTAAAAAGAGCACCCCGGGCGTTTAATCGAGGTGCGGGCGTTTATTTGAATTTGGCCTGGATCTCGTCGATTGATAGATTGCTGTAATGATTTCGGATCGCAAGCCTCTTACAGTTAAATTTATCCTATTTTCTCTCCCACAGTCATCAAACCAGCATCCGCAATGATTTGCAGCCTCATAAATGTCTGTAGTCTAAATAATTTGTTCCCATCAAGATTTTGACTTGAGACGAAGTCCGTGACATTTTGGTAGACTTTTTTTTTGCTAAATCTTGTCTTAAATCCAGTTTTTTAAAATCAGTAAATAACGACGCTTTCAAAACCAGTGGACGACGGGCCCCGAATGAACGGGGAGTCTAAATAAATAAAGTCTTACCGAGAAAATAGGTAATCCTGTTAGTTTGCTTCTTTGTACGGAAACTAAAGGGTAGCTTCTCGAAATCTACATCTCGTGAACAAATGATCGATGATTTTCAATCCTTTGGGGATACGATGAGATGAGATGTAGAATGTATCTGCATTTATGCCCAGGAATGTATTTTATGCTTGACTTGGTTATTTGAGATTTTCATATAACTTTGTTTTGGCGAACCTTTAGCAAAGAGGATACGGTGCCTATCATAAAGAGCGTGCGAGAAAGTGGCTTAAATTGCGGGTAAAAAATGACAACACTATACTAAACAAAGACATGTCCCCGGCCTACCACCGGCCTCATCATAGCTAGGGGTGGTAGAAATATTTGTGGGTTGTCATCCCATCGATCCTGGATGTTCGCATAAACGTAGCCTGCGGACAGGCTCCGGGAGTGGGTCGGGGACGGAGCCTGTCGACAAAGGGTTCAAGCCGCCATTCTGCCTTTGTCAATAATCTTTCAGCAAATGTGATTTGCTACGCGGGAATGCATTGGAATGTAAATATTGATTCGCACGAAAATATATACGCTCTACTCCAGATTTATTCAACCTGTAATTCTAAAAGAATAACCTCACCACCGATCTTCAACGTTTCCAAAAATACTGAACTACATGTTGTCCGTGGACAAAGCATTATGTTGGCTCAAGCGGGATTACGAGCCTCGCTAGCTATAGAAGAGAGTTTTTCCAAGCTGAGTTGTATGCCATGTGTACAAGCTGTTTGTCTTTCGCATTCAGTTTCCATCCTTTCAAGTTGCCGTATGAGCCGGCTGACAGTTAATAGTTTGCTAGACTTAGTGCACCTCCAGACAAGAGCACAAATCGGTGAAGATCAGAGGCAGAGAGGCGCTTCGTTCGGTTCACCGGCTGTTATTATACATTCAGCTAAGCGAAATTAAGACGAGAGTTTCGCCACGGAAATTCGAAGCGTGGCGTCTACGAAATTCCTCAGCGAAAGGCTCAATGTTCTTTAAACAGATCTTCAAACAGATCTTTAAACAGCTAACATCTGGGAGATACCATGTTTACAGAACGATTTTTAGCGATAAATCATAAACAAATTTTGACTGAGTTGGGTCAGCAAAATGAAGACGTCTATCAAACCTGTCAACCTCCTGGTTCTGACCAATCAGAGCTTGCACTAGAATATAGTAGAGCACGGAGGCATAAAACTAGGCTAGCATAAACTTAACATAAACAAGACAGACTAGACTAGACTAGACGAGACAAGACTAATTAAGTTTTTTAGTTTATGAAATATGCCGCTTTTACGAAATATCTGCTTAGTTATAACTGACATCGTTTTTCACCTGACTCGTCCCCAGTCGTCTCCTATGAGAAACTAGCAAGACGCGATGGATGATGGGAAGGAGGAAAGGCGGGAGAAAAAAGCGTGTGCCAACTTTTCGACACAAGATGCGCCAGTCGTCTCTGATCCTTTCTACCTCCTTTCCATCATTCCCCGCGCCTGTTAATGTTTCTCACAAGACGACTGGCGACGATTCAGGTTTTCACTGTTTTAATCTCCTTGGTTGCAGAGCTTTTTGAAGGCGACATGATTATGGACCAGCGGTTGCGGTCCTGGGTTACCGGCCAGTATGACAAGAGAGACGCAGTCAATGATGAATCTTATTTGTGGCCCACAAAGATTGTAAATGATAAGAAAATCGTACGGATACCTCACGTATTGTCAGATGAAGTTCGGAAAGGTAAGAGGAACTTAAGTTTATTTCAGTTTTGCGCATTATGCAATTTGTGATAATCCTGAATTAGCATAAATTACCATTTTGCCCGGTACGTGTCCGATCTGCTGGGTGCAGGTGCGAGGAGAGTTGTGGGATTGGAGTCTGTAAAATATTCAGAACTGTTTTATCAAACGGCGGTTATAAACATTATCAATAGACAACGCATGGTAAAAAGTTTTGTAAACTTGACGTTTCGTATGCTGCAACATACATCTTCAGAAGTTGACGGTTACAACAGTTACAAAACATTTAAAAATACAAAAAATAAAGGGAGGTACTGGTGACTAGCTAGCTAAAAACAATGAGAAAATTGATACTACCGATAGTAGATACCAACAGTAGAAATTAATAAAGAAACAGCTTCTCACCTCCAATGTTTTCATTAAGTGAGGGTTTTAAGTCACTGATTAATAGCGTTTCTTTTATTCTACACTACAAGCCAGACTTTCCAGTAGCGAGGATTTCAAAATGGTCCCATTTGATGTTGTGACCTGTAGAAATGGCATGGTCATGGTCTTATTACTATTTGTTACAGCGTATAACCATCATGTGCAACATTTCAACAATAAAAATGCTGCTTTACAGCCACAATGACCAACCGAGCACCTAAGAAGAGACTGGGCACTAGTACTTGTACGACCCCACCTCAAAATTTCAGAATGCAAAATAAGCTAAAAATCTGTATTTTAGAATAGGTAAAAATAACATTTTTCTATTTTACTAAGAATCTGTCTTACAGATTTTTATTTCATTCGGCATGAATGTTTAATCAAAGCCAATTAATAATTTCTGAAATTATTAAGTGGGGATCATACAGGCAGATTTTGAGAAAAACGCCATTGAAAGTATTAGTACCCAGTCCCTTTTTACGACCTCCTAGACTCTCGGTCGTTCATTTTGGCTGTTTATTAGCATTTTTTTTCGTTCAGATGTCGCATATGATTGTTGTACGCTGTAACAAATAGTAATAACAGAAAGATTGAAAGTATTAGTACCCAGTCCCTTTTTACGACCTCCTAGACTCTCGGTCGTTCATTTTGGCTGTTTATTAGCATTTTTTTCGTTCAAATGTCGCATATAATTGTTGTACGCTGTAACATATAGTAATAACAGAAAGATTAAAAGTATTAGTACCCAGTCCCTTTTTACGACCTCCTAGACTCTCGGTCGTTCATTTTGGCTGTTTATTAGCATTTTTTTCGTTCAAATGTCGCATATAATTGTTGTACGCTGTAACAAATAGTAATAACAGAAAGATTGAAAGTATTAGTACCCAGTCCCTTTTTACGACCTCCTAGACTCTCGGTCGTTCATTTTGGCTGTTTATTAGCATTTTTTTCGTTCAAATGTCGCATATAATTGTTGTACGCTGTAACATATAGTAATAACAGAAAGATAAAAAAGTCTGGGCTCATTTAGTTCTTCAAAACTGAAGTAAGCCACCTTAATTAGTATACTCCTGAAACCCTGAGGGTTGCACCACTGCCTTGGACGGGGGTACACGTTCCCTGTTTTCCCACCTACTGGTTTTTAGGGGTTTTCGTGTCCGTCTTTGGTGCATTTGTTTTTCTTTTATCATAGTTGATTTCTGTACATATCTATACATATGTTGAATAAATGGCACGTGGCGTGGCTGGCCTAGGCGCCCAGATATCATCGTTGTTGTGTTTTCGGTTGAGTAGCTGAGACATATGAATTCCAAGCAGCGGTGGTCACGCGTTCGTCAGAAGTTCGATAGTGGACCGATGGGTAGCGCCCAGGTCTCTTTCTGGCCTCGTGTTGTGTCCTTGGGCAGTTGGCAGCACATAGTGAAGCCTGGCAAAAATAAGTAGTAACCTTATTTGTGGGAGACATGATGGCATAGTGGTCAGTGTGAGTTGAACTCCACGTCGAGTGGTCCGAGTTGTACAAGACATAGTGTCTCTCTTCACGCACGTGTATGAACTTAATGGGTGCTTGCATTCTGTCAAAGCAACCCGGTAAGCTCATTGGGAATGAAGGAGGGACGGGGTGGGGGGAAGTGAGAGGGGGAACCTATAAGAATCCCGTCCATGGGTGATTGACAGTACCTTCATATTCATTCCTGCCACATATGACCTATTTTTGCGACTTCGATCCATTGGTTTGCAACATATTTGAGCTTTAATTAATTACCTTGTATCTTATTTTTTCTCGAATTTTATTTTGCTAGATGCGGAGAAAATGGATAGAATTGCAACAGCGATTAAAGCATTCAACAAGTACACTTGTGTGCATTACGTACCACTTACTGAAGAAGATAAGGGCAAGGATTACGTGGAATTTATAATAAACAAGACAATGTAAGTCGGCTTGTTTTCCTTAGTACCAGTTAAAATGCCGGACCCGCTCTCCTCCGCAGGGGCTCTCTGGGAGATATCCACTCGTCTGATTTGCGCCTGCACTCAATGCGTTCAGCGGATATCTCCAATGGAGCCTCTGCGGAGGAGAGAGTGTCGGACCAATGTGAGGCACCGAGCATCGTAAAAGCGAGTTCATAGCAAAGGTTAACCCCGTTTTATAATTAAACATGGTCTGGAACGTGTATATATTTTTCAGCACGTGCGAGTTGTGTATCGGTCAACTTTACACTCTGCACGAACTATTGACAGATTTGTGATGGGAGGTCAGCTCCATAGTAACCGCCGACCGGTTAGCTCAGTTGGTAGAGCACCGGACTGCCGTGCGGGAGGTCGCGGGTTCAAGCCTAGCTAAGCCTCGGCCGGACCAACACCCAGGGCCTTTAAATAACCGAGAAGAAAGTGCTGCCCTTGAAACGTCATCTGCAAATAGTTAGACTTCCTAGTCTTCTCGGATAAGGACGGTAAGCGGTAGGATCCGTCTCACAATTCTTGTTCTGTGGGACGTTAAGGAACCAGCACACTGCTCGCAAAGAATAGGGCATGTCTGGGAGGGTAGGGTGGGGCACCTCACATAGGACCTCGAGTCCTGTTCGTGCTCTTTCCCCCTGGGCAGCTTTGCTCAGTAGAATGGAGAAAACGAAAACGAAAGTTCTCCCCGGCGTGCAAAGCTCCCATTGCCCTATCTGTGGATATATGCGGTTGGGGTGGGGCTAAGGTGTTTCGTCTATGCAAGGTTACAGTGAATCTGTAGTGTAAAAAGTCAAAAGCGATTACGAAGAATGGAGTATCGTTATGATTCGCTCAAGAAATAATGATAGTTACGAAAGATTATCAGAAGAAGTGTACCCGTGGGAGACTCGCCTTGTTTAGGAGGAAAACGGCGACTGCGAAGGAGATTATTTGTTTAGTGGAAGACTGGTATTTTTTATAGAGGAAGATCGGTTCATTTGATAAGACGTCATCTATGCTACAAAGCTCGATAAACGACATTTGCTGGTCTTTAAATTTGACATACGGCATCATTATTTTGTTTACATGACGCTTTCTAAAAGCTACTACACCGGACAAAATTAGGTGACCTGACGAAACCACGACGGCGACGCGAACGACAACGTCCACAAAAAAATGCATGTAAATTTTTCGTAAGTATCTCGCAACTATCAGAATTTTTTACTGTGATTATTAGTATCAGCGGTAAAAATTTCTGCTTGAATTTTTAAGCGCTTACTTGATTCAAACTAGAAACATGAAAAGCTCGCCGTTGTGGCTCAACGTGAGCCACACAACGCAGAATTTAGTCATTTCACTTCGTGTTTTTGAAGAGGAAGACTAAGAAATAAACAAAGATGGATAACGCGCGTGCAGGACTATTGTTCTGCTCATTGAATCTTTTGTTTGTTGACGTCCTCGTTTACGTCGCCGTCGCGATTTCGTGAGGTCCCTCATATGGTCGCAGAATTCGTGTTACACGGCTCAACATTATCAGGACACACGAGGGGACGTATCGCTGAGTCGCCACTACATTTTCATGTGTGTGTACGCTACACGTCCTCGCTACCATGCCCCCTAAGCGTGAACAACACATGATTTCGTCATTGCTACCTGCAGCCACACATGTCCCTGCGTCGTGTCCCTATTTCATGTCCCTGTGTCGTGTCCCTATGTCATGTCCCCGCGTCATTGTCCCCATCTGTGTAGACACCTTTAAGTGCTTGTGTATATGCCATGGGCAGCGTGAAATATAATTGGTGTGTTCGATCTTAAAGATGGATTTTCATAGTCGCGTAATTTTCGTTAACGGGCGTGAAGTGGCTCAGTTACGGACGTAAAATAAATTAGAAGAAATGTATGGAAGTCTTACGTCTGCTAAAAGGTTGAAGCAGGGGTGTGGTCAGTATTTTTCCATAGGTCCACACGATTTTTTCAAATACTCCTCCATGTCCTCGCCCCAGCTCAAGTCTCAAATCCTTTTTATGTACCTTTAATAAATTAAAAAAGTTAGAAAAAGAAAGAATTACAAGCTTATGTTGTGAGCGTAAACGTTCTTATTTTATACGAAATGAAAACTAGGTTCTTTGTTACTTTCTTGGATTGTTCTTCCCTGGAAAATCAGAATTTATTTTTTTCGTTATTCTGCTTTGTTTAAGTTTTTCATGTTGGACCTTTTGAGGTACGCGCGCGGGTATGTGCGTACTGGAAGCTACGTCCTTCCAGGTGGTTCAACTTCTTCCGCAGACGACAGTCGTCGGTACATTTCCTCTATTTAATGTTGCACATGTCACTAAAGGCCAGTTATTTTTAACCGTACGAAAAATTACGCGATAATGGAAATCCTCTTATGTGTTTGTGATTTATTCTTGCGCTTATGCCCATTGAAAACCAACTATACAGGGCCTGGGAAGGTTTTTTTTTTTGCAGGGGGGGGGGGGGGAGTTAGGAAGGAAACAGCGCCTTTTTTGTGTGGTAGTGTGTCTTGTTCATATCCCTTCTGCAGCCGTTTCTTCAATGCTCCCCCTCTTGAATCTGAGCACACATGCTACAACCAATTCCCTTAGTACATGTTCCGAGCTAGTTCCCAATGTCACGGTGATTTCTCTGTGTAGGTGTTACTCCAGTGTTGGTAGACAGGGTGGTAAACAAGAAATCTCCATTGGGAACGGGTGTGAACGACTTGGGACTGTCATTCATGAAATGATGCACACAATTGGCTTTATTCACGAACAGTCACGGCCTGACAGGGACGAATACGTCCGTGTGTCTTATGAGAACATCAAAAGTGGTAAGAACTTGAACAGTGTCTCAATGGGTTTAGGGGGCGAGCGTGGCCCAGTGGTTTAGGGCGCCGGACTTGTAAACCGGAGGTACCAGGTTCAAGTCCTCCTCTTTGCCACTAAAACGGATTGTCTTTGGAGGTCCCGAATTCAACTCCTCCACGCATTGTAAATATTTAACAACTTTCTGTGTCAATATTTGTTTCCTAATTTGCAGCGTCGCCAATAGGCACAGGACTGCTAAAATAAAGTGATTTATTTTTAGTTATTTTATTTTAGCCGTTAGCCGTACAACGGCCAAAAATTTGGCCGTTCGCCTTAAAAATTGGAAAAATGTCGAAGAGATGTTCACAATTATTCCAATCGCGATTATTGGATATGAGAGAGATCGAGGCAACTTATAGCCAACTGCGTTCTCGTCCCCAGAGCCCACATTCCTTCTGGTCTGCGGCTGGGTACGATATCTCTGGCCCGTCCCAACTATTGAGCATGCGGAGAATACTCGTTCTGTAATTTTCAGCCAATCAGATTTGTCAGAATTGACAATGACTCCGTGAATCACGGACTTCCGATTCTGGACGCGGCCAGAGGTCTCAATTCTTTTTGCGGAGCCCCTGAGGACGAAAATTAGCCAACTCGTACTACCTTATTTCTGGAAATTAATCGCGTTGATTTTGTTAACGTTAGTTTTATCTTCCCACCAGTAAGCAGACTACGAGCAGTCCCTTTTTTTCTTCGTCCGTCGAGCGCGAAGCGAAAAAGAAATCGGTGATTTGTGAATTCGTGATTCCATGGTAAGATGTTGATAAACCAAAAGCGAACCGAGAGCATGATAAACTGAGCTTTGCGGACAGGCTAAAAACTTGAACGGCTAAGGCGGGATGTGCTATTGTTTGATAATAAAGTGGTAAAGTGATGACGTCGCAAAAACTAAATTTATGAAATTATGGGATTTACCAAGACATTCTGAAAGTAGATGATGAAGAATGCTCACTTGCCACTGGAAACGGTTTAGAACAGAGACAAAATTACAAGGATTTGTATGGAGTCACTGAAGCATAAAAGGGCCAATTTCTCAATCCCAAATTGAAATTAGATGCTGATTTTTGGCAAGTGGGTATTCCTCATCATACACTTTCTGAAGATCTCAATGAATCCCATAATTTAGAATAGTTAACTATTTGTGACGTCACACTTTACCACTCTATATTGCTGCTTGTTTGAACAGGGCTAGAACACAACTTTGAGAAGTACACGAGGGGTGAAGTACAGAGACTGCCAATCAATAAAAACTTTTACGACTTCGATGTAAGTTTTACTCATTACTTGTGTTGGGCTGCGCGGGACGGTCGGTGCGCCGTATAAATGCTATCATCAATATCTTCGTCATTATTGTTATTGTACTTTCATAACTTGACCATTTGGTCTGAATTAGGAAATGCTATTCGCAGTAATTACTATTTATCTTTTAAAGGGACACTGTCACTAGTATAACTTCAAAAATTCAACAGTCCAAAAACGTTACACGAATGGAAACCTAGAAACAGTTGTCAAGTTTTGTTAAAATAACTATTCCAGTGTACTGAAGCTAAATATGTAGTGACATCGGGAGCTTTAGATCTTAACTTGAAAATGCCAGGCTGGCTTTTTCAAGTTCTGTCCTTGTGATTTGGAAAAATTGCTGAAAACGGTCACCCTCTTCTGTAAACAGTTTGCTTGATATCCATATCTTTATGTTCTAGGAGCATGTCGTGTATGGGTGAAAGAACTTATTCATAATATTGTGCCCATTTTACTAAAAAATCCGATGAATGTCCGTGACGTGATAGTGCCTCTTTAACAACGGAAATTTGAAGCCTTCCTCAAATCCTCAAAGGTTTACGGCCTGGTCTGAAATAGGGTATCAAATTTTACATGACTGGTCTAAAACAAGGTGTGGAAGACATTTTGATCGAACAGTCGCTTTACTCAATCTTTTGGGCTTTACAGTGAAAAACCATTAACGTTATTTGTGTTCCTTGTATTTCAGTCTTGTCTACACTACAATAACTATGCCTTTTCAAAGAACGGCAAGAACACCCTTACGTCCCTAGAGGATCCGAATAGGAGATTTGGGCAACGGGAAACCTTCAGCAAGCATGATATTGTTCAAATAAATCAGTTATACGGCTGTCACGTCGACAACCTTCACGATATTATGCAAGACGTCCCCTATGATTAGACCGCCAAACCGGCAATGATAAAACAATATGTTAGCTAGTTCTAATGCTTTCACTTTAAGACGATCTATTATAAACTAATATAAAAGTTCTCGCAAGTGGACAATTGGAAGTGAGCTCTTCTTACTTTTCCGACTGTTCTTGATCGCACATAAGTTCGTATTTTACATGTAAAGGGGAATCCTTGTTTACAATATTTTTCTCATTAGCATAAGGGCATCAGTTTTTGATCGAACTACAAAAATATCAGCTCTGAATATTGTAAGGGCATGACACGTTTAACTCTCCCGAAGAATTTGTGCCCATATTACACTTAATAACTTTTATGTAACGCGGGTTTCAAAACTTTAAATGTTACAAAGAATGTATGGGCTCATTAGTACTTTTGCCACCCAGAATTTTTTAACTTTTCGTAAGGCAATATCCCCTTCAGTATTACACCTAAATAGCTACAAAATTTCACAAATTACTAAGTTTCACTAGCCATTTAAACGTTTGAACGCAATTCATTTCTAGCATGATGCCTTATCTAAGCAAAGTCGTATGCTAATCAGAAAAATGTAAACAATGACGTCAGCAAAGATCGCCTTTCATAAAATATTTATATTTCTTTTTGGTGCTCACTAGACACCACCACAACCAGCCACTTTTCTCCCCCTACAATTAAAAACGTTCTCTGTAGCTGCAAGTCACGTGATTTTGTCAATCAAAAGAATACGTGTTAATGGGTGCTGGAAGTGAAAAAACGAAATCACACTAAGTAAAGTGAAAATTACCTCTGTTTAAAAATGAGAAGTAGTAGAATAAGAAACAGGGTGAAGATCAATTATTGTTAAAGTGCACCTAACCCCCAAAATATTTTTTCGCTAAAATAAGCCTTTTCACCAGTTCGAAACGCATTGCATTTTTTTGTTTCTCCTTTTCATAAAATTCTGACTATTTATAACATTCAAAAGTTACAAAAAACTGTGCATCATTTGTTCCACGACCGAGTCAGAAGGGGCGTGGGTCTATTCCCGATTTGACGTCACAAACTAATTTGCATGCATGTTTACAAAGACTTGATGCGATTCAAATCAGTTTGTGACGTCAACCAGGGAATAGACCCACGCCTCTTCTAGCTGACTCGGTCATAGAACAAAAGATGCACAGTTTTTCGTAACTTTTGAATGCCATAAATAGTCAGAAATTGGGAAAAAGTAGAAACAAAAGGTGCAATGCGTTTTAAACTGGTGCAAAGGTTTATTTTAGCGAAAATAATATTTTGGGGTTATGTGCACTTTAAGATGTAAAAATCTAGTGGGGTTAAGACTCCCCTTCAGCTTTGCATAGCTTGGGACCATACCCTTGCTGAGGAATACTGCGCACCCAACTTTTGTTTGCTTTATTATATTATTTAATTCGCCCTATTCCTCGCCAAGGAACCTGCTCTCAGACCTGCTATGCACTGTTGAAAAGGTGCATTGTAGCCGTAAAGCTAGCGCTAATTTTGCGGCCTTATTTCCGTCATTAATATATTTTTATGGAGATCTATTAACTGGTCGTACATCATTTGGAGGGTAGATCGGGTAATGATAATACAATTTTTAAGTGAGATATGTCAATTTGTTGGATGTAGCCAGTTTTCTCAAGTTCTTTTGAGCTATGCATATGGAAGTAGTGGGTTAGGTCAATTGATTGTATTTCGGTGCTATGACCGCTATAGTGTAGGACCTGTGAATTTGAAGCAAGGGGTCACAATTGGAAACAAATTGAATCTTGAGGTCTAGAAGGCGAAACGAGGCCTTTTCTCCGTCAATATGCCGAATTCAAAATCAAATATTTTTTGTACACAAAGGCAGTTAATCTTCGTGCAATGGTCATTTCCTCTTGCAGTGTGTTATCAGTTATTTCCAAGAATGACCATTGTTCTCTTGGTCAAAATGAAATTCTCATTAAAGACCGTCATTAAGGTATATATTCACCGTCTTTTCTGTCTTGGCTACTCAAGTGCCTGAGTACGTATCCATCGTGGCTTGTCCAATTTTGGCTGTCCTCGGAATTTTTTTCCTCTAATTATTTCCAAATTAGACAGCATGCAGTCCTATTGCATATACAAACAAGTATTAAAACAAAATAGCAACTTCTCGAAAACTCTGGAAATAAAATAGAAACATTTAGCAATTTTTAAACACTTTTATCGGCAACGTTTATCGGCATTTTGTAGCTAAGCCACCGCGCCTCGCATCCGCCTCCCTGTGATTCGTTTATAAAACACGTTCCATTCTTTCAACCAATCAGATGCAAAAAATAAAGCCAAACACCACTTGGTCTCGCACTGTTTTCCTCACAGGGGTCTCAGTTTGTTCATTGTTAAATGTACAAGAAGCTCTTCTTCGGCTCAAGCTCGACTATCTTTAGTTAAATTGAACTGCTAATCCACTAGTCTGTTAGAGTTCGGGAGCGAACGTGTGATTGACAAAGTTCGGTATAATGCACGATTCGTATGGGTAATCCAATGGTGACGAGTGAAATTTAGAAATAATTTCACGCACATTTTGTCAAAATTCTGATAATTTCCCGAGCCTTTTGGCGCGGGCAATTATTAAAATTTTGACAAAACACAAGTGAAATTATTTTCTAATTTCACGAGTATACGATTTGATTACCTTTTAATATCATAGGTGACAAATTACGCTCACAATCGTGGGTTTTTGACTTGTTTATTGTATCGAAAAATTTCGCGCCAAACGTTGCCATGGCAATTTTATAATTTCACATGTGAAATTACAGATTAACGCTGAAAGTTCGCGCCAAAAGTAAGGAGTAATTTGTCACCTAATGGTAATCTTAGATGATATTCAGGAGAGATTAGTGTATAATGCAGAGTAATCAAACCCCAATCCTGTGGCTTTCCTGAGGCTTATTAAATGACCCAGGACCGCGTGAGCTATTTATCACGTACATTCACAACAGTCCATACTGGAGTTTAAATCAATTACGAAATCTTAGGCCCAGCATTACCGTTTGTTGATAGAAGGTGTGTTTGTTCCTTTTGTGCATGACCAGATAAAATGTTTTAATTGCGGATGCATGCAGTTTAAATACCAGTTAAATATCTTAAATCCATTTTAACTCGTCATTACGCAGTGATAAAGAAGGAAACACTTGGTAAAGTAAACAAAGAAAGCTGTTCTTAAAAAAAAGCTAAAACGACGCTAAAACAAAACATGAACACAATAGTCGCAACGATACTGATCAATAAGGAAGTTTTTTCCCAAACGGAAAACATCAAGCTGCACGTCACACAATGGAATTCTATTATCACACGAGCCCATATAGTCCCGTCCATATAATGCGTGTTTTCATGCCAAATGCAACCGCTTTGGATTCTTAGAGATTCCAAACCAGGTACGGCTTTACCAGTAATTTAACTTACTCTGACTAATATCTTTAACTTTCTATTGTGTTGGTTTTAGTGAATATTTACGAAGTCTGTCGCTTAAAAATATTTAGTGTGGCACGCATTTTGCTATTTTACTCTATTGATTATCTGTGAAAGCAAACCTAGTCCTGCATTTGTTCATGGCTATTTTCTTTTCTGTAACATCCGTTGGAGGTGGAATCAAATGTTTGCCATAACACAGTGTAGAAGGACTTGGAAGGATTTCTTCAAAACTATGTAAGATAGGCTAACTCGCGCAAATCCATGTGGCGATGTTATAGAAGGCTTTTGAACAGCTGTGTAGATCAATGTTATCGTGATGGCAATTAGTTGACGACCGACCAACCGACTGACCGACTCAAATTAGGTCAGTATAAAACAGATGAAAAATATTTACACTAAATTGTTCTCGCTACTAATGCAAGAGACTTTGAGAGTTTCAGTTAATTACGTACAGTTTATATAATTTTATAATATAGATAGGATTCTGCGCGCGCTCGGATTGGTCAAAAAGCGAAATTAAATTGCTTCAGTTTATCGATCGTGTGTGTTTTGTTGTTTTTACTTGCGGCGTATAAATTACGGCGTATATCTATATCATAAAGCAAATAAAGAAGCACTGTTAAGTAAGTTAGTGTTAACACTCAACTGTTTTTCATTCGAGAACAATTATTACAAACAAATCAATGGCGTGGCCATGGGCACCAAAATGGGACCCAGCTACGCCAATCTTTTCGTAGGCTACATTGACAACCAATTTTTCAATCAATACAACGGCCCAAAACCTGAACTCTATCGTCGCTACATTGACGACTGTATCGGCGCTACCTCTTCTACCAGAGAGGATCTCGATCAATTTATAACCGCTGTTAATTCGTTTCATCCTGCCCTTAAATATACCTGGGAAATTTCCGATACTTCCTTAGCATTCCTGGATATCAAAGTTTCTATCGAAGGCAACGGTTTATGCACCAGTGTGCACTACAAACCCACAGATTGTCATAGTTATTTGTTGTATTCTTCTTCACATCCATCTCATGTCAAGAATTCCATTCCTTATTCTCACTTTCTTAGACTTCGCCGTCTTTGTAATGACGACTCTGATTTTTCCTTAAAATTAGAGGAAATCTGCTTCTGATGTTCAAGCGGGCCATTATCGCGTCCAACAAATTGATCGACAGTCAGCACTACAAACGTCACAGAGAGAAAACAACCATAGAATTCCATTCACCCTCACATTTCACCCTCACAACCACGCAGTTAAATCCATCATTCTCAAAAACTTTAGATTACTTCAAAATGATCCCGAGACTGGTAGAATCTTTTTGCAACCTCCATTAATTTCATTCAAACGCGACAAAAACATAGGTAACTTTTTAGTCAGAAGTGCATTCCAAACAAGTGATCAACCCGGAACTTTTAAATGCGCTCGCGCACGACGCAAAACATGCCCTTTGATTCATAACTTTGACAAAATATCGGGACCCAAGCGATCTATCAAGATCACTTATCATTTCACCTGTACCTCAGCCAATGCCATCTACTGCATAACTTAATTGCACTCTTTGCAAAAAGTTATACATCGGCGAAACGGGGAGACGACTTGGCGACCGATTCCGAGAACACCTTCGGGACGTAGAGAAAGACGACAAAAATGCATCGAAACCGGACGCGAGACACTTCAATCTCCCTAATCATTCTAAGCAACATATGGCAGTCTGCGGCCTTTCCCTTCACCAAGGAAACACGGAAAGCCGCAAAACTCTAGAAAAAAAATTATTTTCCAAATTGGCACTCTTAATCCTTACGGTATCAACGAACGCTTTTCATTCAACTAATTTATTCCGTTGTTTTCACGTTACCAGGCACCAGCCAATAGCGAAGCTCCATCTTTCTATATATAAAAAACACACGACCCACAATTCCTTGATTCAATCCGACGAAGGGCTAACGCTCGAAACGTCAGCTCTTGAATCTCTTTACGGTGGCCAATTCACATTATCAACCTAGTTGATAAAACCAAATTATATTGTTATACTTCCCACCGACGCAGCACCACAGTTTCTTTAGAAACTTACCCCCTCTAAAGAAGCCTAAGCCATGTAGGAGACTATGCATTATACTGTCATAAAACACTCCGGATATTTGAGAACACTCGAGAAATGTAGAAAACACTAGCTCGCCTGCGGCTAGTATTTTCTACATTTCCCTCGTGTTCTCAAATGCCCGTCGTGTTTTATGACAGTATAATACATGGCTTAGGCTTCTTTATTTGTTAAATGTTTTTGTTGATATTGGGCTGAGTGAGGACAAAAAAAAAAAAACAGAAAAACTCTGCATTCTCCTATTATATAGTTTCTTCTTCATTTAACAAATCGCTTAAATTATATTATGGAAAACTGTTGAATAGGCAGCTCCATTAGCTACTACCTGTGACCCCTCAAGCAGTTATCTACTTATTTCCCTAGTCCGTGACCCTGTCCGATATTGGAAATAGTACGACTGAATTGACGAATTCCTTAACTTCTGTTGACCGCCATGCAGTCCGCCATTTTGTCCGGTGATACTAGAAATGTTTACCAATCAATTATATTTCACATTGTTCAAGACATTTCGTGTATTGCTATTAGATTGTATCAGAAAATAAATTAGACAATTGCTTAGTATGATTTTAGGCTGAAATTATCAGAAAACTATCATACTCAATCTACGATTTTCAGTTGAGCGCGACACCACGCAAGTTAAATTTGACCAAATTTGTGCAGGCATATAAAATTTATTTATCGTCAATCAGTACACTTCCGTAACGTCGCCTGACGTTGCTTCAGACTTTGAAATATGACAAACAATCATTCAACGACAGCCTATTAGCACTGACATGGTTTTTCCTCACGTGTTCACGCTTGTTTCCATTGGATACATTCTCGTTGCCGTTGTGTGGAAACTTAAGTTATTTTTTCGCGAAGGTGAGGTTTCTTTCATTTCATTCCACTACTGAACTGCTTCACGTGCAGATTTTTCCTGTTCTTTCTATAACCGTCCAAGAGTGGCGAAGTAGGGGAAATTACAAAAAAAAGTGCTTCTCAAAATTTTTACCTCAACGGCAATTAATTTCATAGCTTGACCTTAAAAGTAAAAGGCTTGATATCGATTTCTACATTTCCCTCTTGTTCTCAAATGCCCGTCGTGTTTTATGCCAGTATAATACATGGCTTAGGCTTCTTTATTTGTTAAATGTTTTTGTTGATATTGGGCTGAGTGAGGACAAAAAAAAAACAGAAAAACACTGCATCCTATTATATAGTTTCTTGTTCATTCAACAAATCGCTTAAATTATATTATGGGAAACTGTTGATCATGACAAATTGGAACGGTTAAACAACTCTGTAAGTATGAGTTTGCCGTTTCAGTTCTAAACAGCTAATGATTTTTGATTTTGTGGATCTGCCGCAAGTAACGTACAATATAGGTGAACTTGTTCTACAAACGAAAAAAAAAACTCACTGAAAAATGTTAACAGTTGTACTATTTAACAGTTTGAGAAGCTTGCGAAGATCACGAAGTTTTTCAACTCAGCGGGTGTTTCTGAAACGTAATCGCGTGCTCATATTAATGCGCTTCGGTATTAATTAACGTTAGCCTGGGTTTTTCTAGACGAAAGGCAAGCAGAGCGAGGTCAGTTCGATTGCACAATAAGAGAAGGCATTTATTCTAATTAAAAATGCTATAAAAGCTTTCCTTAAAATTTTAAGTGTTAATTTTCCAATGAGGTGCTAAAAGTTTTCAAGGTCAATATTAGTTTTGCTTTATAGCTAGGCTTGTGTTATTACTACGCGACAAGAACTAACCAGTTCAATTTTTTTAAATTGAACAAGACAGTTACAATTATGAAATGAAGCTTTTCGATTCTGTCTGGCTGTGGCTGTTTGCATTGAAGTAAATGGATGATGGAATAAATTGATTCATCTATCTTTCTAAGGGTGTCAAAAACTTACCTAGTAACAAAGATTAATATCTCGGTTGGTGACAAATGCTTAAATTCCAAATCAGACCTTCATCTCCCTTCTTCGTAGTACTAAAAGCACCTTGTTTTTAAATACTGAGGGCAATATAAAATAAATATTGCAGGATGCATCGAAGCTCAGCAATAATTTATTCATTAAGCCGCTACCGATCTGCAAATTCAAAATCTTACTACAGTTAAATAAATAAGTTTTAAGACACGTTTTTGAAAACAGTTTTACAGTTCGGCATTTTCTTGTTTCCTCTTCGGGAAGTTGTGTCTTTGAAGCTCTTCAATTAGCCCAGTTCTTTAAATATTAACTGAGCAAAATAAATACAGTTTCCATTAAGTATTCGATAACTTTATTGCGGTTGTCCCTTAATTTTATTGAGCTTAGTTTTATGGTGACTGATTTTAACGTTTTAACTCTATGAGAAATGTTTTTTTTCAGCAGACCAAGGTTGGACCAAATTTAATTCTAAGCACTGGGTAAACGAAGAAAATTAAAAGCTTGACTAATTATTATCCGAATCGATGCTAACAGTAAATATAAAATATTATGAGTAAAAAACTCGAACTGCAAGTCAAAGGCGTATCCAATTTAGTCTATATTTTTTATCCATAGCCTCAGGTTTAACTTAATTTTGTCTTTCCACTACGTTTTCACCCACGAGTTTTGGCCATTGACTGATAAATAATGATGATAACAAATGATATTACCAACACTTATTTGAAGAAAGCTTTTCCTAAAAAACATCTTTCTAAACGTCCAATTAGAAATTATTCAGCTTTTGTCGCCGTTGGTAGAATTATAATAAGCATCCTGTTGAGAACTATCAATTCCTTTTCAGTTTCATGTCACAACTTTACCTCCATTCGTGTGTCGTCAATATTTGTTTCTCATAAATTATATTTGAATTCCTTTTAGTACTGGACTACCATTTTTGAGCGAAAGTTCATTTGATAAAATGAGTTCTTTCCACTCTTAAAATAATAGCTAAGAACTACCGCTTTATTTACACCGACTCCTTTACTGTTTTTGGCAAATGCCTTAATGTCTTACAATGGATTGTGTCGTTATCATTTGTTCTTTACTTATTAAAATATCCATGCATCACTTTCTGCTGTTCCGGCATATTGCCACGAATGAAAAAAATATCAACCTTTTTGGCGACGTAATTTTCCTGAAACACTAATAACTAACTAGTATTTCGATTCTATCTTGTATACTAGATTGCCGGCGTAATAATAGGACGTAATTTGATTTGCTTATCTAAAAATGCTCATCTGAAAATGGAAACTCCGTATCTTTTCTACGGGGTGCCTGACGCTCCACTCTTCAGACAAAGTTTTTGTCTGTGACCAATGCGATAAAAAATTCGGGGAATAACTAGATCTTTTATGGGCTGCATTAGAGCAAAACGAAATCTAGTAAAAATAAGACATGTGCTATCCTATCCAGGTGCTTAAAAAAGAAAACAAAAGTCTTTTACATTTAAATTGTTTTGTGTTGACGTATTTGCACATCACGCCAATGTGTCACTGGCTTTTATATCTAGATCATTTGGCCTTGGGCTTTACTGGTAAATGCGAATTTCCCAGGAAATTTCAGTATTTTACATACAAAATTCGTGTACTGCTCCTCTATAAGCAATTCAACGCGCAAAACATTTTCTGATTTGGTAACGTGCGTTTTAAACTATCCTAGCTCCTTTAAACGGTTTTGCATTGATTGGTTTCGGAGAAAAAACTAATGGAAATCTTTCGCATTAAACATCAAAAGTTAACCTCCGTTTTGTGCGTTAGGCAAACGTCTCTTGAAAATTTATTCTTCTCTGTGACATAAGAGCAATTAATTTCGAACTGTCTCATCAAATATCAGATGTTATTTAACGCGGCAACCAAGAAAGAAAATTGATTTTGACTTCATCCTGTCAAGGTGCAAGCAGCTGATAATAGATCTACCGTAGGTACCAACTTGAATTGAATCTTGAATCTCAACAAAAGCCGGTTAGCGGGTGGTAGAAAAATGACTCATAACTCGACACTTTACAAGAGCAACATGGTTCTAAACACAAGCAGCTTTCCTCCAAATGCTACTCCAGCGGTGATGGACGACACGCCAGAAGAACTATCTCAGCTTTATGTCATTCTCACGACACTCTTCTTCTCCCTTATCATCGTTGTTGGTCTGACAGGGAACAGCCTTGTCGTGGCAACTCTTTCTCGATGGCGAGAGATGAGGACACCTTGCAACCTTCTTATCGCCAACATCTGCGCGGCTGACCTGGGAGTCTGCCTGCTTGGGGCGCCATTAAGGATCATCGAGATCTACCGCGGTTGGCTATTCGGTGACGTACTGTGCTATATCCTGGCTCCACTTCAAGATGTCTTCATAGTCGTGTCCGTCGCCACACAGACTGTAATCGCGCTAGAGAGACATCGAGCCATTGTAGCACCTTTCAAACCGAAGATGACTCTCCACCGCGCCAAGATGGTGGTGCCTGTCATTTGGATTGTCTGCTACGTGACGAGCGGTGTTCCGATGCTCATCTTTCTCCAGAACAAATTATTCCCCAATGGGTATTCGTTTTGTTTCCCATTTATCTCCAATGTTGGCTATAAGATCGCATACGAGATGTACCTCGTGGTCTTATTTATAACCCTGCCTCTGGTGCTTCAAAGTGTAGCCTATTTCGGCGTAATCCGTGCGCTTAGGGCTAAAAACGACATCCATTCGACCTTCAGTTCTTACCAGACAAACAGTTCCACGAAGAAAAACCTGAATGACCGTGCCCGACAGAAAAAACGCCTGGTCAGGATGCTGATAGTGATGATGGTGGCTTTCCAAGTTTGTTATCTGCCGCGTGGAGTCATCATGTTGATCCAGGAATTCTCTCCAGAAACGACAGCCAAGCCGGACTTTCTATACGTGGAACTAATAACAATGGCGATATATTACCTCAAGCATGTGATTAACCCGATAATATTATCGGCTATGAGTAACGATTTTCGGTCCGGCTGCTTGAATATTTGTGCCTCGGATGACACTCGTTTGGCTTTCATTCGAGGTAACCATTATTCGACAAGCCACCGAGTTAACACACGTACAAGAAGACTGAGAAATACCAGTTCAGAAGATTTGTGACTTAAATAATTAACACGTGTTAACTGATAAACCAGAACGAGTTAAACGTACTCCGTTTTGTAAGGTAAGGGGTATCTAGAAATTGTATGTTGCAAAACGGTGATTTTTAAATTTGGAAATAAGTTTTTTGTTAATATATGTAAAAAATTACGACTGAGTAGGTTGATTTGATTACTTGATGAATTAAGTTTTCAATGAAAAACGCTTGTAAAAGAGGCAAAATTCACGCTCATGAACTGTGATTTAAATTGAAAAAGTTGATAATAGTGCTATGTGACTGCAAAATTACAACATCATTTTTAAATTTTATTTTCCGTAATAATTACATTATTTTATTTACATGTTTCCTATTTTTAGCGTGCCGGGTTTAGTACTTGGGGAGATATTACATAAAGGAAATTTGCATTTCTGTCATTACTGAAAATAAAACTATAAGCCCCCTTTCAAGCTAACTTTTTTAATGGTCGACCGCAACTTTAGAAAACGTTTTACTAAAAACCGGTATTTAGTTTTTTGTTAATGCTTCTGCTCCAGAAAAAGAAAAGATTCGATTATAAGTCAGGATAAAGCGAGTAGTTACAGCGTTAAACAATGCACCTTGTATCGATTGTATCAATAATTAAATAAAAACCATTTTAAGAAAATAAAGCGTTGATCTTTAAAAGCAGAATTAAGCTCTCTAGGGTTTTTATTTAATTCGGATAGAAAACATACTGTAATAAAACCATTCCTAAGCTCGTTAATTGGATCGTTGGTTGGAAAGGACAGACAATTTTGCTAAGACTTGATGCTGCAAGAAATCAATTGAATTCTTCGAAAAGTAGTCGGTCGGGTGATGTAGCAGCTCTCGTATTAAAGGTCTCACATGAATAGCTTGCGACGCATTGAGGGGACAATAGAACAAACAACAGGAACAATGCCCCTAGCCCCTAAAACAATAGCAACTGCTGCCAGTAGAATTACAAGCTTGTGAGAGCTGCTCCCCTACCCAGTCGGACAATGTTTCAAATTAAAATCGACCGAGGTAGGCAAGCGGAAAAAAAATTAACGATACGTGATAAGAATGCCAGGACTATTAGTACCATGGTAAGCTACAATGGTCAAACTAAACAAACATTAACGGAACGAATGGTTGTAAATTTTGGTCCTAAATCCAAGAAAGTGAAATCCCTTTTTCACAATTTTCATTTCTTTGTAAAGCGTGTTCGGCTAATACATAAACCCTTTACTGGAAATACAATCTTGTTTCCTCTTTCTTGAATTTGGACACTCGTTTTTTAATTCTTTGCTATTTTTCTTTTATACCCTCTGAGAGTCATTTATTCTTATTTAACTTCGCTTTCAACCCTGAACGCCTTTAGCTTTTAATTTATTGTTTGCTTAAATGATGAGAGCTCTGCGGGTGTTAAAAAACAACTTCGTGTTTTAAGAGGGGAATAAT
>OX393568.1:23244462-23269462 GCA_947652115.1 Blastomussa wellsi | reverse complement strand
AAAACTGTAACGGAGGAAAAACGTGTTCTGTTCTATTTTCTTATGAATCCGGAAAGCATACTAGGGCGAGAGGGCGCTGTGTAAACACGGAACGAATTGTTAAGGGAGCCGTGGGGCGAAAGCAAATCTGACTGGTTTTTCTCGGCTGCATTGGTTGGATACAAACTAGCAAAATATTATCCATGTTTGTCTATCTTCTTCGGAAAAAGATAAGTAAAATTAATACGAGCGAACCAATTAATTATTTTTTTGAAATGAAATGAGGACTTATGCACGCACATATGTAAAGTGTTTAACATTCATTTACAATCTGTCAGGTCTCATATTTTAATTATATTATTTTTCTTTTGGTGTGTCATGGTGTTAATCCTGATTGCTTTCAGAGTGAAATCGGATTACAGTTTTCTTACCTTTAGTTCAATGAATCCAACTTTCAGATTGATTTATAGCCAGGTTTATTTCATGTTTGAGCTGTTATATTCTTCTTGCAACGCGTCAATTCATGGCATGACGTATCTTTTTTTCTATTTTACTGATAGTTCATTTTCACTATTAGTTTTTCTTCATCGCTTTTTATCTAGCTGTTTTCAGCATGTTGTATTACTCAACGTGAGTCGATTTCTGATTAAAGTTCAGAAACTGTTGGCTACAGGGTTTTATCAGTTGCTGTCAATGTAAACACCCTTGCAAGAATCGAGTTTTGTGCTTCATTACAATCATCTTAGTTCCACAAACAACAAATGAACAAAGACATTTGCCAGTCACCAATGTTCTAAAGTATCAAGTAATTTACTATGGACCACCCAGTCTAAATTAACACATGTTGGAGAAAATGAAAAACAAAATCTAAACAAGAAAACAATTTTTTAAAAGCATAAGTAACACAGCGTGGAGTTGAGGCGAAAATTAATTTTGCGAACTCGTGTGGTAAATCGTCAAACCACCTGGAAAGTTCGTGGCTCGAATAATGTTGTGTGCAGGTGCCAATTCATGCCATCGAAACAAGTCGACTTTAATCTCGTTTTTGTAAATACCCTTAGAGGTAGACCGCAAAAAAAATTAATTTAAATCACTTAATTTAGTTGTCGAAATGGAGCCGCATTTAGATTTAGATCCACGTTCGTTCAATGGAAAGATCGAGTCGAACATATGTCGATCACCACACACAATCATTTTAAAAGCTGTGGGGGTGTTTATTTGTGATATTATCAAGTTTTGATGAATTTCTTGCGCTTTGTGAGCACAGAAGAAAGATAAAGGAACTTCTCGAATGCATAGCTGAAGTCGCCGTTAGGCTGAAAGGTGAAAGGAGAAGGTTTCCATGAGAAAATTCACGTATGGAAAGTTGAAGTACTAGGGGAATTTTATGTTCTTGTATATGGGCAAAAAACAACGTAAGTTTTAGTTTTTAAAATTTGTTTCAAAACATTCCATGCAGTTCAGTTTGTCCAAGTGCGGATTTTTGCGTATACTTTTCCAAACATTCTCACACCGTTCATTGTAATAGGTAATTCTCTGTCAACTGAATGTGAATATTGAGGGTATAGAATCAAAGAAATTCCTCTAGCACACCATGAATACTATGCCAAATCTCAATTCGAGAAGTATTTTTTTCGAAATGCCTGGCATATTTGCTTAGTTGCCACAAATGTGTCAGTTCATACAATCTTGCAAAGCTACGGTGTATGTCTTAACTTAGAATTTCTTTTAACATGAGGAAACGAAAAACTTTGCGAAATATCGATGAATAGGAGGGTTCATATCCCTAAACAGAATGACTGGCAAGAAAAATACAGACAGAGATTTAAGGCTCATTTATATCAAACCGCGACATAGTAAATGTTTAAAAGTTAGTAGTCGACAGCAAAATGATAAGTTAAACGAACAAAGTTCGCCGATTATTAAGAATCTATTTTTACAAGCAAATTAAAAACCGATGTAAACTGCGGTGACAAAACTTGATGAAGGATCTTCCAGTTTTAATTTGAATTTATTATCATTTAAATAACGAATGTCTAAAAATTCGGGCAGAGAATTTAAATGTAAATAATGAGAAGTCCCAATGCAAAAGAGCGCATGGAATTGATCAGTCAGTCTTCACCTGCTTCTGTAACAGTTATAATCACTTGTCAAGCGATATTCCGTCACTTAATTTCATATTTCTTAGCTTCCTTCGTTTGTTTACTCTCGGAAGATTATCTTGTATTAAATTGCGAGATTTCATTTAGGCATATCTACCGGTCTCTAAGTAGCCGACTTGCGGACAAGTAAAGTCACTGTAATATTTAATTTCGGGTTGTTGGCCTGTTTACGTTTCTAAACTGAAACACCTCGTCACGGCCTTTACAATTTACCTTTTTGAATTTCCAACACATTTGAAAACAATTATTAGTTAGTCATGCGAAACAAAAAAAAAACCGATCGCAATTTTAAATAAGCAAGAAATAGATATATGGCTCACTGAGTAATAAATAATTAAGTTTACGCAAACACTCGGCGATTTCAATTTTAACCAAGTCGGTGGTGAACATTGAAAAAGGTATCCTTCCTCAAAATGTTTACCAGAGAACGTAATTAGATTTGGAGATATTCAACTGGTTACCTAATTTCATTAGCACAATATGATCAAATTTCTTACCCTGATACAACAGAGTATTTTCAATTGCTGGGCAGGTATTTTGTTAGTGTGTTTGTAGATTACTGTTAAAAGACAGGTGAGTCCTATTGTCGAGGTCTTTTGTTTCAGAGTTACTTGGCGCTCAGCACTTCCTTCTTTTAATCTAAAACTGCACGTCGCCATTTAATTTGACGAAAATGGAAAATTGAAACTCAGTACATTTCACACCAAACAGGAAACTTCAAACCAAGAAATAATTGAAGGCTCTACACGTTGAAAACTGATATGCAAGATCCGTTTTTATTAGCATTAGTTCCAGGTTTTGCCTCTTGGATTTCAAAGTAAATTCAAAAGTGCATCAGAAATTAATGGAGTTGTCTCTTAAGAACCATGCTGCGGGTTTTCCTCTCAAAAGAAACTTTTTATTGTGTTTTTGTTATATTACTTAGGTACTTGTACAAAAGATTAAACCTTCAAACGGGGTCTTAGCATACTGGTATACTATTTGAACGGTTTTTAAATGTATGGCATTATTTTATGAGCGAAGTTCAAATTTCCGGTACATAAGGCTTCGTGACTAAAGGGAACCACACATCCTAGCCACAGTTCTGTTTCCAGACGATAATTATTCAAATGTTTAATCTTGAGAACCCTCATTTGCCATTGAAAACTGCCAGTCTGGAAGAAGCACGGAGCCCTGTGACGTCACTAGCTCACCAGATCACTAATAAATAATATATGAAAGCACCAATCAAAAAGGAATGTATAGCAGTTTGTTTACCCTTTGAAAAGCGTACAGATTATTAAAATTGTACCCTTAAACACGCTTATCATCTCCAGTCTTTCTTCTCTAAAATAATTACTTGAGACAGATCACATTTAATGACTGATTCCGCCAAATGGTGAATACAGTGTGGAAGATGAGAGATATTTAAGTCCTTCCTTCACGCTGTAAATAAATCATAAACTTCGAAAACGTGTATCTTGAAAACTTAAAACTTGAAAACAACGTGTAAATTACGTTACACCGTGGGGGATTGACTGATTAATTCAATTCTTTGTAACTGAAGCGAATTTGGGCAGATATTAAATAAAGCAACTAACTTTTGCAACAAAGCATTCAATTCTCTACTTTCCAGCATCTTATTGAACATGCAAATTGACTCCGAAGGGCACTACTCAACTACTCTTTGGTTATTTCAAATAAACCTACGTACACCGACGCCCGGTCACTGATCATGAACAACAAGCAAACCGCAAGGTAAACCCTGTTTATTCTACTTCAACCATAGCAAATTTTATTCCAGCCATAAATTTAGGCAACTATAAACAATTGTCCATCGATCTGGGCAAGGTTCACACGATTCTTTAAACAGGTGCAGGGGAATTTCCTCTTCTCCTATCAGTAAACGTCGAACTTAATCCTTTCTTAGCTCGGTTTACACCGACTGTTATATGTTGTAACTAGGTCGACTGTGAGATCGTTCGGTCTTCGGTCTTCGGTCTCCTCAGTCGTCAGTGCAAAACGAAAACAGTTGTCTCTCGTAATGAGATAGCGCTAAGTCGCAATGGATGCGTTTTAAGCGTACAGTTGACTTTAAGACTCAGCAAGTTATTTGGACAAAACAAATACGATTTGGCTGATAAGTCAAATTAGGGGCTCAATATTTTTAAACCAAAATTCTGGCTTTGAGTACTATAATATATATACCATATTTTTGAAAGATAACGTTTTAAATGTATGTAGTTTGATGGCGCCAATATGACTGTTAACAGCTATACTTGTTAATGCAGGATCATACATTGTTCTTCTTTCATTATTTTCGAATCGTTTATGAGCAGAAAAATATTGAAATGTTCCTATTTTTTGAAAATTGAAATGAAAAGATTATTTAGGCTATTGGAAATAAAAATATGAACTAATTTTCTGAATTCTGAAATTCTACCAGAATAACAGGATAAAATGGAAAAGATCTTTTATTATTGAAGGCTTAGAGACAGTCACTTAGTTGTAATAAAGTTGCTCAAACGTAACACTATATTCAGTTGAGCTAAATTGCAAAATCTCAAGGCTACTTTAATTACACCCTCGGGGAAAATATTTTTGTTACGCTTTTAATCCACTCCGCCGTCCAAAGAACCAAACACCTCTCAGATGCGTTGAGAAATTGAAGTTAAATTTATAATGCACTTGTATGAGATCAAAAACTGGCTTGTAAATGTCTAATTCGGTAGTAAAAATACCACTAAAAATGGCGAATTCTCAGTGGCATTTTTACTACCGACGTGGTTGATAAGTGTCTTCAATATCATTTTGCCAAACCGCAAACGAGAAACGAGCGACTTTGAGAAATTTTTTAGCGTACAAAGACACGGTAACTCGAACACCGGAAATCGAAGATCCGTATATTACACGTAAGGTAAAGTTCGCGTTTTTAGGTATTTTGATGACCAACATATCAGTGTTAATAAAATGAAATCGTTGTAGTAAAGAAAAACTTACATGTAACCCAAACAGTCATTAACATAACATTTTAGTTTCAAATATCGATTCTGCTTTTCGATGAAAATTGGGCAATGCCGACAACTGCAACACAGGATACCATTTCATTTTCATTAATTTAAGAACAATATAATTTCACCAAAAGCATTTCCGTTGCTTCATTGGTGAAAACATTTATACGCAATATATTGTAGTCCAAAAATAATTAAATGTGCAAATGATGGAATTATTTTAGTCAAGAAGAGTTACCAGTAATTGGAAAAATAGTAATAGAAATGTTTAACAAAATACAATTTTCATTTTTTGCCAGTTTATTGATACACCTGAAAATTTGCTTAAATTTTGGTCCACACATGAAAATTTATTTAACTCTCGGTCCACGCATATGAAAATTTATTTAACTCTCGGCCCACATATGAAAATTTATTTTACTCTCGGCTCACACTTTCTGTCATAAACGCTATTTGTTTATCCGATTGGTATAACCATCATATTGCAAGTGAGAGTTGCCGGGCTGGAACAGAAGTTTGTGCACAAGTAGTCGGTGACGTCGTTACTGGAGTAAGATAGAACATTAATTACCAATTAGATTATAAGCACGAGATTTCTAAATTTGACGCTTAGCGCGAGGAATATGTCCTTTCATCTCTCCCCATTCCTCCGCTCGTGCGGAAACGGTATGGGCCCCTGGGAGGAGAGAGTGGGGATGTTCGGTTTCTTTTTGTATACCTCTCCTTTTCAATGTCACGAATGAAGCCAATAGTCGTAATATGACAATAAACTGACCTTGTTTACAAAACTAATAATTTGCAGCCAAATCATTTAGAGGGTCCGACTTAAGTTCTACCTATTAGAACCCACCATTCGAGCTTCTCAGAGCTTATTCTCCCAACCTAACTGCTAATTGCTAATTGTTTTCTGGATTTTCTAACTAATAGAACCTTTTTACATTCGGTATAGAATCTGTACGAAGCGGGTGCATGGTCTTGCCGCTTGCTAGCTAAGGCCTGACATTTGAACATTGGTCTAGCAAAATTTAAACTGAGCAGCCGTGTTTCTGGATTTGCCACCTAACAGTACCTTTTTACATTCGGTATAGAATCTGTACGAAGAAGGAGCATGGTCTTGCCGCTTTCTAGCTAAGGCCTGACATTTGAACATTGGTCTAGCAAAATTTAAACTGAGCAGCCGTGTTTTCTGGATTTGCCAACCAATAGTTACTGTATCTTCGTTTACATTCGGTATAGAATCTGTACTAGGCATGCAGGTGCCTGGTCTCGCCGCTTGCTAGCTAAGGCACTAACATTTGAACATGGATGAAGAAAAATTTAAATTGAGCAGCCGTGATGAACGCCGGTAAACGTTCGTGGAATACGACTGTTGTGATACCGCAGAATATAAAACGCTTTTCTGGCTTCCTGAGCTGATTGCCGTATTCCTAACCACATTGAATAAACTGCATGCGTTATGACTGTGAGATGGACGAGATTTTTTAACCGCACTCTGCACGCTATAAATAGAAAGTTAAAACTTGAAAATGATTGACATGTAAATTGTTCTGCACCATGGGGGACTTTTAACTGAAGCAAAATCTCGTTCAAAATTTTAATAAGGCTAGCTAAGTAACTAGCCTTTAGAACAAAGCCATCATTTCGGTATTTTAAAACGCGCGATATGGCTAACTGAGAATCTTATTGAACATGTAAATTGTGTCCGAAGGACATTAGTCAACTATTCCATGGTCGGAAGTAAATCAGCGGACATCGGATTAACTGGGGAACTTGAAGGTAAACCCTTTTATTCTACTAGTATTGAAACCATAGTTACCTTTTACAATTACTACTTACAATTATAATTCAGGCGGCTATAAACAATGACTGATCAGTACGAAAATCAGTGTTCTTGCACAAAAAGGTGAAAAACAATAAATGGGATAACACAGAGATGCAGTTTTATCTGCCGTTTACGATATATAGGGCTCAGCAAATTACTTACTGTTTTAAATATCAAACAAGGGAATTTTTGGTACAAGTACCAAACTAAAATTGGTCGAGTATGACTCACTGATTGAAAGTCAACGTTTCGTATATGTAGTTTACGATAAAGTAGTGGTGTCTGAATTCAGACTGACTAAACTTGTTAATGCCCATTCGGTTATGTTAAAAATATTTTTAGAAATACGTTGTAAGAAACAATAGTTGGATAACAAAATAATGAAATTTGAACTAATTTTTGATTCTGTAACTATCACCAAAAAATTCAATGAAATACGGAAGATTTCTATAATTTTTGAATGCGAACATTCAGGAACCAAAACAGCAAAAGAGCCAAACAAAATGTCAACATCTCAAGGTCATTTTAAATATGCCACGCTTCGAAATCAAACACTTAACTTCTCGTGTGCTATTAAAAGAAAGTTTGTCTGATTAATCCAAGCATTAAACGTCGGTGAATTGGTGGATTACTTATTAGCAGACTCTGGTCATAAAAAAAATTCATCATATTTTGCTTGTGACATTGATTGAGAGGTATCTTCCTTCAATATTTTCTTCCTATTATATTCATGCAGTAATAGAAATGGAGCGAATATCTAAATATTAAGGTAAAGGTGGAATTGCAAAGTGTTTGTTGACCAAGATATTAGGTTAAAATTGCTAGATTTGCGTTTCATCGTCAATACTTCCATACCCAAGACACAGTTGGATGCATATTTTACCAAGGCCAACAGATGACGACAGGATGCTTATAGCACATTGCCTGTGCGTGTTAAAGGGGCAGCCTCTCCGACGCTATTTTTAGTAACACATCGAAAATCCAAGGTCCGCGCAGTTCGGTTAGTAAAAGCTGCATGAAAATGATAAAAAAATCCTTTGAAAGTCTATCTAATTTATAGAAACTGTTTATAGATGTTTTGGCGGGCAGATGGTCAAAATCGAGATTGATGCCAACTTGAAACTGTCGGGTCGACGTTACTTTTCAAGTTTTCCTATTGCATCTCATATGGAATCCGGTACTAACATATTTTGCCTCGCCCTTCTGTTCTGAAGTCTCTTGATATAAAATTCGTGAAAACGATTTTGAGTATTGACGAGGCGTTAGAAGTTTAAATTTAACTAGTTCTGACCAAAAATCGTGATGAACTCCGTTATACTTCCCCTTTAACCAGTTTAAAAATGTCTAAGGTGACGCTCGACGTGTAAAATGATAATAAAATTGTAAATCTTTTTAAGGTGGAATACTCCAGATCTTAATTTTACTCTATTCTTATCGGCTATTGTAGTTTTGTCAAAAAGGAATCATTTTATGGACATTACAATTTGTTTGCTTTCGCTTGCTATAGTCCTATAGCTGAGTCCAATATAATTTCGTGAAAAGCATTTCTGTTGCTCTTCGTGCGAAAACATTTATACACAAAAGACTAGTCAAAAAAGGTTATGCAAATGAACAAAATACTTCTGTCAAAGAGAATCACCAGTCATTGTGAAAGTTAGAAATTTTTTTACGGATATTTTGAATAACATGCAAATACTGCTAAAGTAAATTAGCAACTTTGTTTTATACGATTTTCAAGGTTTTATTCAATTTCATTGATTCATATGCAAATTAATTTGGTTGTTTCATATGCATTTAATTTTAGCCCACAGTGCAATGTCGTTATTTTTTATGACGCTGAAATAGCACTTAAGTGCCACTTTTTCGTTATTCTATCGTTTTTTGTTTTCTAAAACTGTCGTGTCTTTTCGTCAACAGTGGTATAAAAACCAAAACTTTGACAAACTGATTAGCTTGTTATTTAATTATTTTATTAACGTCTCGGTTACATCTTTGTTCTAATTCCTTAATTGAACGCCTCAAATCACGCAATAGCGAAAACCTTCAAACTCATGCTTTCTAAACCTAAACTGTATATTTAGTTGTAATAATACTTTTACAAATACGATTGTGTATGGCATTTGTGCTTAGATACTAAACAAATAAGCTCAATTTATAATCTCTTATGCCTTGCCACGTGATAATATTAAAAGTTATTTAGCAGAGCTGTGTCAATTCGAAATCCATTTCTCGGCGTCTTGGTGGGGACCATCACAAATTTCCTGCGGAAATTTACATTACTTAAAAGTGATAAAAATGAAAACATTTTAGCCTACTTCTGAAACTTGCCAAGCACTTAAAATCTCTCCTGTTGAATTATCTAACCATTTTAGTCATTGTAAAAATTTCTCACATGTTTGTAATTGCACACGATCACACAAAAGCAGATTTGCATTAGTCACTGAGCAATAATGGTATCCATTTAATGCATACATGCTTACACATGCGTGATAAGATTTTCTGTTTTGCCACAAAATTATTATATGTGTTCCTTTTTGAAGCAAAATATCAGCGATTGGCTGTAATTAAACAATATTATCATTTGCTTATGCCAAGTAATCTCTCAGTCTTGTGTTTAAAAGGGTAATTTGAAAACACGGAGCTGTGAGCACTGAAGAACATTAACCGAGATAGCAGATCGACAGAGTTTGGCCAGATTGACACGGTTGTCTCGAAGCCTTCAGGTAAGTAACTATAAAATACTTTTACTACAAATTTTATTACAAATTTATCTAAAATGTAAAGAATCGCAATAAATGAAAGTGACAGTTTGTACTAATTGTATGAACTAGTAAGAAACAAGCTTAAGAACAGTTCGAAAAAAACATATATCAGGACTCTTCACTGTCGTGCCCCATGTCATTCTTACTTATCCTCGCTATTTTTGACCAGTAACATTTTTTGTTTAATCTGTTTGTTCGTTTGACCACATTAACTTAGCAATATATATTCGTATTCCTCTTCTAACAATGCACTGTAAATTTTCACTGACAGTGGGAGTTGGCTCACTTCAGGTGACAGGCAAACGGAAATACGTTAAGCTGAAGTTGTTACCACAGTTTTCACGGGTTAAAATAGCCGATGACGGACGAAATATACTGAAACATACGTATTAATTAAAAAAAGTCTGCAAAATTATTTTGCTTTAAGTGAACTTCTAACCCAATTATCCCCAAACAACATGTGCTAATTTTGGTATGAGTTCCAATGTATCCAATGTTTGTGAGCTTCGGCAGGCTTCAGTACACGTGCACGTCGACATTCTAAATTAGTTTGCGCTTCAGGGTTCTTGAAATCATGTTAGTACCAATATGTGTACATTTCATTTTTACTTGGAATTAGAGAGAAAAACGAAATTCTTCTGGGGTCTGAAGCATGTGCCAAGGTAACATGAAGTAACATTGTTAAAATTTCTAGAAGCGTGAGACTTATCCGAGATTTCTCTCTCAAAGGTTCGCAACAGTATTTCGAAGTATTCCAAATTTTCGGGACAACTTTCATTTACACATAGAAGCCGGTTCAGTTGCAGAGTTGTCCCCATCAAGAAAAGATAATGAAATATCACGAAGCTCAGGGGTATTTGGACCAATAACCGGACTTGAATTTATCGTACAACCGACTGAGCGCTCATCAAATCGAAAATTTGCAAAGTTGAGTATCGGAACTCTAGAGTGCCGGCGAGACCAGATCAGGATATCAACTGGCAGGATAGCTTATCCCAGGCTAGCCGGCAGCAGGACTGCCATGAGTAGTAGCCCTGTCCTGATTGTGCTCGGCGGCTATTGAGCAACTTTAATTTTGATGTTTGGACCAACTTTAATATATTTTTGAAGGGAATAAAGTTTGTTGTTGTTGGGCAACTTTCCAGCATTTTATGTACCAGTCAAATCGAAGCTTCAGCATTCGCCCGGGTGGGGAATTTGAACGTTAGCCTCGATTTTACGTGTCCCGGCGATTCCACGTGGGTTGATATATCACGTCGGAGGCCGACATGGCGAGTTTTGAGGATTTTAAAGGAAAAGAATTATTGCAGCTTTTTAGCGGCTTGGTTAAAACGCAAAGGACTAAGGTTTTAGGCACCCTTTAGATATTTGAAAGGTTGAGATGTTATCGCGTTCTCGGAGCTAAAACTGCACCAACAGATGTTAGGGTTCTGTGACAGTTTGATTACTACGTTAGATATCGACTTCGGATCAGGAGCATAGAAGCTGCTAAAAAGATGAAAAGGTAATCTGGTCACTTATTAATTTTCCCGGGGCTGAGGGCATTTGAACGGCTGTTTGGCCCAGAATTTGAGCACAATTTTTCAAAAAATTCAAATGCTCGAGGGTTGCCCAAGGGGATTTTGAAGCTTCAATTTGACTGGTACATTACGAGCACAATCGGGACAAACTAAGCCTAACGATCAGATAATAACTTCACTAATGTTGTCAGTACAGCTGTCTTTCATTATTATTGTACAACTGGTAGGTTTTATCGCGACTGTCAGAGCTGTTTACGAAAAAGGAGGTACCTGTCCACGAATATAACCCAGGATTTGAATAGAAAGCAATAAAGCTGTCAAACTGATTACTAGCGAGTAATGTGACGGACGATGCACTCGTATATTGAGTTACGTTTGGATTTGAAATTGAGTTGAATCGAATAGCCTAGAACCAGATAATACACTAAAAATTGCCTTCATTTCGTGACTTGTTTGATGATGTTCCATTTGGATTTGGCGCTAATATACTGTGGTTACCCCAGAGTTGCTCTGGACTGACAAAGAATAGGAGTGAGGAACTGACTCTGCAGGGAGTTCAACTGTGAGTAAGAAGAAAAATACGTTTTAAGGAAGCAATAGTGTTCTCTACAAATTTATATTTAGACGGCTGATATTTGAGCATTGTTTTGGGTTAAGGCTGAAAACAGCCCAGAAATTAAGGCTGTTCAGGTGAGGTCAACTGTGCATTCGTGAACCATAGGACGTGATACATGTCACTCACCCGGAGTCTAAAAACAATTATTAATTCAGTGCGTGTTCAAGATTTTGTTGTTAAGTACGTTGAGTCGATTCTATAATCATTGCCGCAGAAAATTAAAAGAAAGAATTGGAACCGAAAAGCAGGAAGAATCTTTACTCGAGACGTCGTTATCTACGCTTTATCAGCAGGCGTGTGGGTTTAGATGCTTTAAAACATATTTTATGCGATGGTAATTACTATAGTTCAAGGAGTGATTGTGTAAACCAACTGACAAGCCAAAAGGAAACCTGCCACCCAAAGTAAGCAACCTTAATGTGCCTGTAGATTTTCAATTGTAAACAAAAAACAATGAAGCGAACTGAGCAATGTTGATTTTTATAATTACTACAACACGAGATGTTTCTTACTGCTGAAGCGTTAAATCCTTGAAATCTCGGCTAACGAGGCTCTACAAGGGAAAAAATATCTTCAAAATCCTTATTCAGTATCTAATTTTTTCCTGTTTATGTTATTCACACTCTGAATACCCCACTCAGTTATCTAGTCTATTCACCCACTTATTAATCATTTATCCTATACCAAGATAATTCATAAACTCTTTCCCATTTTTCAGTGGCTTGACTGAAAACTAGTTAAGCTTGCTGTTGTAATAAGCCCGAAGCTAAGTTCATGAACACTGCAATTAACATGTTTAAGATTTTCGTTTTGCATGAATCTAGCTTGACTGTAATGGGTACATGGTACGTTAAATAAGTGTTTCTTCGTTATTCAGGTTTGAAAGCTGAGGAATTCCATATTTCTGATTCAACTTATTAAAATTCTTATCAAGCTTAAATGAGATGCGATCTTTGAACTTCGATGCATACTTTTACTTTGATAACAGAGCAAATCCTGCAAATCTGACGGAAACGAATCGGTGATAAAGTAATTTACAGAGAGGGACGGGCTTATTCATAGGCCGACTCCCAGTTCTTCCCTTTAAGTTACCTTATCAGTGATTGATTTCTGCCACCTCTGCTCTCCTGTCGAAGCAAAAGCCTCGAAGTTCAAAGATCGCTTCTCATTTACGCCAGATAAGATATTTTTAAATAACGTGAAACGAAATATGGAACTTCCACAGCTTTCAAACCTTGTTCCCATCGTGTGTGTTTCTTGAAGCCAGGCATGAAAAGAGTTAAAAATTTCAAACGAGATGTTGTAACAACCTTATACTGTCGACATGTTTACCCGTTATCTCTCTTTTTTCCTTGTCTGAAAACAGCAACGACCCTGTGTATTCTTTCGTTAACGCTAGACACTGGCAATCGCGCAATAGTATGTGGCAATCTAAATTGATTGATTAATGAAAACGCTTCCAAAGACTTCACTGCGTTCCGAAAATTAAATTCTATGGGTTGTTTACCTCAGATCTATGCCTGTTCAATTTGCCAACAGATACAGAATCCAGTAATTTTCCAAAATAAATTACGAATTCTAATTCTGTCGACCAGGTGGACATTTCAGTGAATATTTCTACTCCATCAGCTGCGTATCCACAAGTAGATGAGCTGCAGGTTACTAAGGGACAGTATCACGGTTTTGCGCATCATCAAACTATAGCGTCAACCCATTGTTAAAGAAACAATCGCAAGAGCGCAATTGACTTTTGAAGGAAAATTACCTTTAAAAATTTGGCAGCCATTTGAGAGAACGTTGCAATAGACGTGCTATTTCATACTTGAATTTCATTTTTTAATCGGTTCTGTCCCCGTCCACCGGTGCACAAGAGAATAACTGTTGTATTTTAATTGTTTAGGAGTCTTTGTTTAGCTGTAGTGTATTGTTTGGTCTTTTGTATCGGTTCTTGTGTACCGGTACGCGAGGACAGTACCCGGAAAATACGAGTTCAAAAAAGTGTACGTACAGATTTTAACGGAAAATGTACCGACTTAGTGTTGAACATTGAATTTATTGTTGGCCCGTCGGATTTGTTCTGGACGCAGACACGAGTTCGCAACTCGAAACCGATTGGTTCATAGACAATAGAGTCGTGCGCTGAACCGTGAAAAATCGGTTTTTTTTTCAGGTAACCTTATAAAGTCAGTAAAGAACATTACCATCTCATGCATTCCATGTCAGTGCCACAATTCAAGCGACTTTTCTCTTACAAAAATAATGGCCTCGCAGTATAGAACTGAATCTTTTCTGCATGAATTATAGCAGAAGAGCATGACGTCACCGGACGGCATTTTGCGGCCATTTTGTTCAGATGACTTAGTTCGGGAGTGCGCGAATTCATGAAGTAAATAAAATATGACCTTCTTGAAGTCAGGCATTAAAAGGGGTTAAACATGTGGGTTGTCGATGAAGAATTTTTGAGACTTTTATTGTCCTTCCGACAAACGTCGGATACCAAAAGCTAAAAAATAGTTTTGGGAAGCGCGCTATTGAAAGTGTTTCAATATAGAATCTATAAATATTAGTAGCTTCTTACATGTAATTTGACGGATGCCATTAACGGCTTGCATTCTTTTTAACATTGAGTTTATAATTTCAATTCTGCTAGCGTGTTCTCAGAATCATCTTTGTACCTTCAGTTTTAGATATACTTTTCAGCAGCTGTTGACCAGCTGATATTGTTCAGTTTAAACTGATATTGCACGTGTGTATAAATACTGTTACGAATTGAACCGCATTGTCCATCTCTTTAAATATCTTAGTATTTTTAAAGATTGCGAAAGCTGGGAATCTGTAACATCAAAATTTAAATTAGGTTATTCATAATAAATTCTAAGTTTAGATAATGTTTTCAGTGCTTCCGGCGGTTAGATTGTCATTAATGTCAGCCAGTCATTCATGTTATGCGGGGCTAAACTCTTTGATCCTCCAGTGGGTTCACAACAATGTAAGAAAATCGTCGCCAAAAAATACGTACATGCTTGCTCACATTTTCCCAACCGCTACAAGATATGTATTTGGAATTTACGTACTGACATTGGAGTTACAGTAAAAAGGGATGTTTCTGGACATTCTTACTTGACTATACTGTCTGGTGCTATCTCGTGCAGTTAAATAGATGTGTCTAGGTGGGCAGTGACGATGAAAATCCAGAGATAATTTCATAATCAGGTTTATTCGTAATCAACTTCGCTGACGACAGAAACTGGCACCTTTATCGTTGATCGGATTTAAACCGAAATTCAGTTATCAAGTAAATTTAAGATGCAGAAATATCCAGGCAATTGGCTTTAACACTTTAGACCATTCAAAAATTAGTTAGACTAAATAATGCACAAAGGGTACTTTAAAAGTTCTTAATGAGATTGTTTGTTGGTGTCGATAACATCGACATCTTTTCCGGTAGGGGGTATGATGTGACGGGATGTGTGGTCTAACAGCAAAATCGCCAACACAGTTGTGGCTTTACGCCTGAAGGCGGGATAAAAATTCAGTACAAGCACACCTTGCAATTGAGACGAACACGTTGCAATTCACACGTATTCCTTGTGATGCAGAAAAAATAAAGCAAAAAGGGTGCTTTGACTTTTAATCAAATTCCTTTGCTTTGTATGTCATGTTGTCTTGCCTCAAGCTCTTACGAAATAGTAAGAAATGGTCAGTAGAACTTGTCCCTCAACTTGATATGTAAATGAAAGATATGCTTCAGCGTTTTACATCACAGGACGAAATCGCGTGTTTACGCATTTATTAAGCGTTCCGCGGAGTTTTCTTACAATAAGAGAAAGCCTTACGGCCGATTTCAGTTTACCCAAAACTAAGCCAAGTAAAGATACTGAAGTAAAATCAGTATCCTGCCATCGTCCATCCGTGTCAAATGCAAATAATTTTCATGCACCTTTACTCGAACAAAAAACAGAACTGAAAAAGAATAACAAAATAAGGGCCGGTATCGATCTAAAAACCAAATATTGTCATTCAATTCAGAATGTTGCCATTCACCAGCGGTTTGTCCTCAAGAGGAAATGAAGTAGGGACCTCAAACTATCTTTTCAAATCGAAGGTCTCCTTTGTTTTCCTTTCGATAGGAGAAGTCTGTTCGTAAGCCAAAAATTGCAGCTATCTACCAAAAATTATGTCCATTTATACTAATGTGTTTTACAGTAGGGGGTGATAACTCCAACTGTGAACTTCATTGTCAAAAATCGCTTAGCTTTTAAATCGGAGTGAATTGAACGTTTCAGATCCGCTCGAAGCGATTGAGATATCAAGCTCAGATAATTCAGTGACGCAAGCACCATAGTGCTTTATCAAAGGGAAGTCACTGCCGAGATTTATTTGAAATCAGGAGACGTTCAAAAAGCAACTAAAAAGTTTTTTTTCCTGTATTCATCAGTTGCAGAGTGGTACGACTTCATGAAGGTAATAATTATTCAAGTAATACGTTGTAATAATATTATTGGCTTTTCGAGGCTAAATTGAGATTTGTAGCTTGTGGAAACATTCGTAAAATAACTTTGGCTGGGGTAACTTGGCCGGGCCGGTAACCATGCAGTTTTTGTAGCTGAACCTCAGCCAGCCACCTGTAATTCAAACCGTGGTCGTCGTGCGAGCACTAGATAAATACTTTTGTATTAGCTTCTGTGTACTGCACTAACTCCTCAAAATTAAAACGCCTTATGCCTCAGTGTAAATTAATTTTGTAGCAAACAGGCAACTTATTCTCTTCAGTGAAAGTGCGGAGTCAGAAGATAGTATACGTTGATAATTTGCTTTATCTACTTGAAACTGAAAAGCCCCAGGGAAGACACCCTGTTAGGGTGGCATTTCAGGCATTTACTCCACTGTTATTCTTTCTTACAACAATTAACCTACTTGCTTCTTTCTCGGATCTTACACTAAGCTGTTGCCGTTGGTTTTAACTTTTATTTTTTTAATTTGTTTCGTCTTCCCTTGGCATACATGTCCTAAACATGACAGATATACTAACGAGAGTGGAAGCAGAATAATGCTGAGTACAGAATTTTGGCTTACTGAAAATAAAATTCTAAACGAACAGAGAATATATTATCAAATTTCTTAACCAAAAACCAAAAGCTCTCCGTAAAAGATGTGCTGGATCCTATATATTACCCAAGAATTTTCTTAAACGTTTCCTGAAACGTACATTAATTACATCAGGGTGCTTCAATTTTTCATGCTCCTAAACCCAACGCGTAAAAGCAATACATGTAAATACTTATATAGGTCTTCGGGAATCTTCGAGGAAGGGAATTTAATTTTTAGCATGTGGGGCACATCTCACCAGGGAGAGGAAACTGTACACGCGAGAGGAAAATTGAAAACTCGCCACGAAATTTGTTATAGAATCGTTCAAAACCAAGGGGGTCAAAATTTCATCAAGGGCAGTGAACACAGAATATGTACTCGTTTAGATGATTAGATAATTTTACTTAGCATTTCGGCATTTTGTTGACAAACCGTAACGTAGTGTTAAACTGACAAAAAAGGTTATTTGTATTTAATGACATTTCCATTAAGTAGAAAAATATGTTGATAAGGTGACGAGGTGTAGAGTTGTGTGTAGTTTGCGTGTGTTCAGATATTTCAGTAATATTTAGATGTCAGCTGCCAAAAACTTATGAACAAAAACAGAAAAATCGGTACAAAACACAACACTGAAATTACAAGTGAATTGCAAGCAAAACACTCACAGCCTTTAAAGAACAGGAAGTTTAGAGCCTGCTACTAACCAACAAACCACTCTGTAGATCGATTGAAATTTGGGAGAGGGGGGGGGGGGGGGGGCTCGAGTATGAAAGAGACCGAGATGCTCGTCGTCTTGCTTATGGTTGTAAATCGCGGAATTTTGAAGGTTGCACGCCACGCAATGGACAAATATATTTTTTTGGTGTTTTGGTATATACCTTTTAGGGGTCAATAAAGCTTAAACCACGCCCAAATTGGTCTCCTTCAAGAGTTTAATTCAAAAGTTCTGACGAGCATGCCCCGAGCGACTGAGAGTCAGTTCAAATTCGCAATTTGACAAATTAGGCAGATCTCTTCCCTAATATTACTGCATGGCTGAATAACTTAATGACACAACAAAAGGCGATTTTAATCACCTGTAACCTGTCGCCATTTTATCCGATTGAGATGGGGTTTTCACTGTAAATATTGTTTTTCTGCAGCAAAAATGCCTGTGTTGTTTTGAACTCTTCTTTTCAAATTTTTAATGTCGTTGCTAAAAATAGGTGCCATTTACGTCATCACACTTTCAAGAAAAGTCAAAGACGTTTCAATGGCTTGCTTCATTTAAAATATAAACTTCTCCTCTGTGAGCCAAAATTAGATCATGCTTCGTGTGCGCTTACGTATGAGAACGTTCTCTTACAGATAATCTCCCTGATTGAAGCCACTCTGCAGACGTCCCAATTGGGATTTCGCTCACTTTGTCTTGCGTCATGACTTCGACACCAAGCGTCTACAAATTCCCGCCAACAGTAAACGCATCGATGCACCCGGTATCATCAAATGTCACTCAATTCATGCCAACCAATCAAGCCGCAGCAGGCAACAGTGGCAATCACATCTTCCAAGCGATTCTTCTTAGTATAATGGCGTTTGTCATTATAGCTGGTTTAATAGGAAACGTCATGATAATCGCTACGATTGCAGCAAAGAAAAGTATGTGGACACCGTGTAATTTATTTATCACGAACATCGCCATCGCTGATCTACTTGTGGCGATTATCCTGACTCCGCTCCGAATGGCGGAATTGTTCATCGGGTGGCCGCTCGGAGAATTCTTATGCCGATTTTTTGGGCCACTTCAGGACGTGATTGTGTGTATTTCAGCTGTCACTCACACGGTGATAGCTCTAGAAAGGCACCGTGGAATCGTGACACCGTTCAAGACCAAGCTGTCTCTTCGCAGGGCCAAGATAACCATAATAATCATCTGCTTCGTATGCTACCTTGTAATAGGCTTACCGCTGGCCTTAGTGTTAAAGCAGGTGGATGGAAAAGGTTTTAAGTATTGTCGTGCTCGATGGCCCTTGCAAACGAGCCGTGTAATTTTCGAAGTATACCTTGTAGCGTTTTTCATCTTTGTGCCTCTGGTTACGCAAACTGTGACGTACGTCAAAATTGTCACGACAATAAAGAAAGAAGATGCCTCGGCACAAACAATTTCACGTAGTGGCACTGTCGAGCAGAGGAGAAATCAAATCCGAAAGAAAGCTCATTTGGTTAAAATGTTAATCATACTTGTTGTTGTTTTTCAAGTGTGTTTCATTCCGCGCGGGGTCTTTATCCTTGTCAAGGAATTCACCAGTAAGAGTTATAAAGCGACACACAAAGACAGTCTAACCATCGCTAATATCACCTCAATCATCTTATTCTATTTAAAACACGTTTTAAACCCATTTATTCTTTTCGCGATGAGTACAGAGTTTAAAAAGAACTGTCTTCCTTGCCGGAAGCTTTGTCCTCAAAAATTTGACTTTCTCAGCACCCTGAGCCGTTACGTAACACAGGACTCCAGGTCACCCAACAGCGACCTCATAGAAGAAAAGGAACTCAAGAAACTGTGTGACGTCAGATCGCCAGATATGCATTGTGGAAAAAGGGAAAGAGAAAGTATTGTGTGACTTACAATCCAGCTCATTACCTTTATTAGGCCAGCTCAACATTTTCTTGGTGTTCCTGGTGTAATCATTAGATAGGGTACTTAAATTGTATCAACTTAAATTTCAGTGCGTGAACACCCAGCTAAACGAAAAAGAAATGAAACCTCCTTTCTCTCGCGGTGACCCTCCGGTCGCATATTCTCCCGGGCTCCCGTCCCCTTCACTTTTTAAACTGCACTGAACGGATTAGGCGTTAATAATAACGCAAAAATGATTTTAAATCTGTAAATACAAAATTATTTGTGAAGTAGTAGATTAATTATGATATATGGAGATGAGGTTGCCTATTTACCGAGTTAGGATTTCGAGTTCGATTAAAATCATTTTCGAGTTAGGATTTTCAGTTGGATTTTTCAAGTTAGGATTTTTTGGCGGGATTTTTAGTAAATTTTCAGCAGTTTTACACATCGTTCTTTGTTAGAGGATTCGTCTTCAATAGATCCTCAATAACATGGAGGAGAAGCATGATGTGAGATCGGAGGGCAGTCTTGTTCAGTCTTGCTAAGTAATGCACTCGTACTTGTATTTTTGACCAGAAACAATAGCTTATAGTTGAATCAATGCTTTTCTTCGTTCATAATGTTATAGTTGTGAATTATTCGTTAACTTCCGGGTGTCTTTTCGTTTGCCGTGTCAAATCAGGATTTTATTATGATCAAGATAGTGACCTCAAGAACGAACATAAGGCTGGTTGGTTGCTAAACCCAAATAACTCAAGGGTACCGTGATGCAATGATTTCTGCAATGTTAATTTAGCTTAAATTCAGCATAACTGGTTCCATTCAGTGTTAGAATCCGGAGCAGGGTAGAGTAAAGGGCGTATCTTAGGACGGTATTATTACCGAATCTGTGGATAAGGGAAGGAGGTTTACGGTTATCTCTCAATACCCACATATTGACATTGTGTTACTTATGTTCCCGCTCCTGACTAGGGTTGTACCAGTGGTTTACAGTGTGTGGATAGGGGATAGGGTTAGGCGGTGTTCGTTTATCTCTCCATGTCCACATATTGACAGGGTTCAGTATTTTTCACGTGTACAATCCTGAAAGCGTCCTTGGCATACAAGACAAAATAGCTTCCAGTGACAAATTCTATCGATTTGTGTAGTCAGTGTTCAAAGAGCCCCTCCCCTCAAGAACATGTCGCTAGAAATTAGAAATAAGCAATGTATCAGTGGTGAGAGTTTTCTCGTTGCACGAGTCAAGTTCGAGCCCGAGTAAAGTTCGAGTCACGAGTCAAGTTCCATGCAGTCAATAGTTATTTTAGTCTTTTCTTTTTTTTTTTCAGTAATTTCCTTTGTCTGGAATAGTTACTGCCCAACAAAATGTCGAAGAAGTGACAAGAAACGACAACAAAACCGGACGATCGATGATTTAATTACGGTTTTGAGAAGATTGCACTAGAAAAGTGTAAATTAAGAAGCCATTAAAAGTCACTGATATATTCAAAGGAAAAGCCAACAACGGGGCTATTCCTGTCTGCCTCCCATCCAAATACTAACCCTGCCCAACAGGGCTTAACATCAGTGATCAGACGTGTACTTTTGCTTCCCTGTTGTATCAGTGACAGAGGGTCAAGTTCAAGCAAAGAAAAACATGCTTTAAACATATCTTTCGTTTGACCTGGCACTCTACTCTGTTCTAGACTGCCTTTTATTTCCTGATTTACCTAGCTAACTCTTAATTCTTTGTCTCGTTTGGAACCGATAACACAAGGAACCGCCAGTTTTATTCCGATCGAAGAAGTTAAGCCCCGTCAAGCGCGGTGAGTATTTGGATGGGTGGCAGAAAGTATGATTCACCTTACCTTTGCTTTTCTCTTCTTCGTTTCCCAAGAATGTATCATTGACATTATAAAACCCCTCCTTTGTCATTCTGGCGGCTTCTATTTTTCTACTTTTTGTTGTGATATTAAACAGTGATAAGGCTGTCCCCGCATTTTTCTCCACAACACGTACAATACAACACGTGTGTGTCCAACCAACCTAAATTTACACGTTTAAAAATCACTTTAAAAATGCTTTCTTAACAAGCTTTCTTTCAGAATTTCTACTTAGTATTGCGTATTTTACAAGATCTTGCGTTGCGTGGGGTATTCAGCTACAAGTGCATGTTTGAATCGAAGCGATCACTCGGGTTTGTTGTTTTTTATTTATATATAGTTATATATGTTTAATCCTAATTCGAAAATCCTAACCTATCCTTTTCAACTGGTCAACGTTGTTTTCAACTGATCTTTCAAAGCCACATGACAGCGGTCGTGTATGGGTTAGCCTTTTATGTGGAGTAACACTCGCCACAAGTATGTGAATAACAAGTTAATAAATGTCCATCAGTAGCAATTAAGTAGGTGTGACGATAAATGCGAATGCAGCCGTAACACTACTGGAACAAGGCGGTCCTTGCAAATTTACTCTAATTAATTACAATGCCTATATTTGGATCTTTGAGTTGTCAACACCTCCTCGATCGCTTGCGTATGCTCAATCGCGGTCATACACTTTCGCTAACCCCGGGGTATTTCCTATAGTGTACTATCCGGGGGGGGGGGGCAGCCGCCCGAAAGGGGTACCTACTGCAGGTTGGAGGTGCATAAAAGGGTAGGGATTTCACGAGTTGGAGCATACGTAATGATCGGGAAAACTTAAGTACTGCCAGTTTCGTACGTATTTATAACGGTTTTCCGAGCACACCAACCCAACAGTCGGTCATATATTTTAAGAGGTTATTGAAGTAAAAAAAATCATGAGTAGTAGTAAGCAAGGTAGGTATTGAGAAAGGTACACAAAAAATTGTTAGTCAACGTTTTCCTTAAGGAATAAAAAGTGACCTATTTAACTTTAGAGGCCAGACGTTTCGGGCATAGCCCTTCATCAGTGGATGTCCGTTGATTTCAGTTACAAAACTAGAAAGGTATACCATTTTCCCATCGAAGTTATATGAAAGGGGTACCTTTTCTGTCAAAAATGGTGTATGAAAGGGAAAGGGTTTGGACGTTGGGCAGAACAGCCTCCGTGCCCTCCCCACCCTCTCCCGAGGCTCTCCCTGCTCGCTCGCCACAAATTTCATTGCACTAATATACTCTTTCTATCCATTCACTAGACCCCTCTGTAACAGACGCAGCGGAATCTTTATCCTCCTCATTGGGTTTTCGGGAAAAAGTCACCGGGTTGGCTAATTTCCCACTGGGTCCGCTCATCCATTGGGTAGGGTTCCAGTGGGTCTGTTACAGGAAGGGGGGGGGGGGGGTTCACTTGCTCGGTCAAGTAATTCACTGCGGTGATTCACCGCACTCTTCTCCTTTTATTGTCCATTCACTTGCCCTGTCTTGCAAGTGTTTTCGGGCGTATTTACGGTAGCCGAACACGTAGTCTTCCCAGAAAGGAAACAGAACATGTGACAAATTTCCTAACTGTCTGTTTTGAAAAGCGGCATGGCCGCCGGCTGCCTTAGGTTTAAAAACAATGTAGAGAGCCTAATTTGCGATCACATCAATCAACAAAATCAAATATTTATATAATTATATAAACTAGCTATCTAGCTAGCGTTCCGAGTTCGACCTCTTGGGGAAGATAGTGCCTCTAGCTATTCATCAAGGATACTACTGATACTGACGAACTTTTAAAGCCCGGATGCAGCCGAAGTTACAGCTGACTAAAGCCCGGATGCAGACTGCAGTTATTAAAGCGCTTACGGCCTGATGGGTTACTGGACTCCGGAAAAGGCTTTTGCGATTTTATGACATTAGAATGATCGTTTAACAACCTTTAGTTAATAAAAAATATGACAAGTGAAAACAAAGTATTGTGTTCCAAACTATTATTTTATTTTTCTTCTTCTTTGTTTACACCGTTAAAAAATTAAAATACATTCATATGTCATATAGACTGGCTTGTTTTTATGTAGGCGGATTCAATTCAGGAAAATAGCGGGAAGAACACAATTGTGGAACCAGCTGGTCCGTCACAACGCTCTTTTTCCATGATATTCCCATTCTCAAATTATTATCCGCCTCACCTGTGCAAATATTTGACATGTTATGAGTGACATTTAATGCATTTTAACTACTTCAGCAACGTGCGGCTGAATGGCTTCTTGCTCTGTGAGTAAACTTCAATGTGTAAGATCTATTTTATATAGCCAATGGTATATTCATCATGGGTAGGGTTTGGTAACTGACACCTGGCTTTTCTCTATTTTCTGTTATGGCTTAATCATATTCTCTTTTCTAGTTTGAACATTGAGGATGCGCGGCAAAATATTACATTTTATACTTTGTTTCGTTTTGTTTCGTATGGCCCGTCTTCTCATTTTCTCTCTTGGTCTTCTCTCACATCACATTACTGGTCAGAAACACTGACAAACAACAATCTACTCCATATAGACTTTAATTTGAATTCAACTTATCTATAAGAAAACTCCAATTTTATTGGGCCAACCATTTGCACATCACACGTAAACCGCAACTGCCGCGGAATTCTGCACTCGTTGCAAATATGATAAAGGGATTTATCACGTGCTTTAGATAGTATATAATCAGAGTTATAGTATATGCGTATTGGAAACCAAGATGTTTTTTAAAATCTCCGAATTCCCACAACAGCATGGCAACGACGCGAGGAATGGAACACAGATGAAAAGCCACAACGAGCAGGATTAATGTCTTCACCACTCTGGCTTTGCTTTGTGCGAGTTTGTTAGCTGCACAGGAGTCTAAGCAGCTCGAGTTGAGCTGAATCACCATGGAGTCGTCTGTACCGGCCATGACTTCAATATTGACTACTCTCACAATGTAGGAGTAAGCGTAAGTTTGAATTACCAAAGGAACGATTACAAAAACCACCACAAGGTAAACAGCGTATAGCTGGGGGAAAATGGGCGATGGCCACACGACACCGCACTCTACAACGCCCTCTACCACCGTCTCCCGCATGATCAAAGCAATAGGAAGACCGCTGGCTATGTAACAAGCCACCCATGTGATTCCAGTAGCTTGTTTTGTGCGGCGAATGGAGAGTTTTTCTTTAAATGGCTGCACTATTCCCCGATACCTTTCCAAAGCGATCACGGTGTGTGTTACCACTGACACGCACACAATAACGTCTTGGAGAGGCGCTAAGAAGTGGCAGAGAAACTTTCCGAGCGGCCAGCCGTGGTACATCTCCACGAAGCGGAGCGGCGCGATAATCACCGCTACCAAGAGATCAGCAACTGCAATATTCATTATCAAGTAGTTACTCGAGGTCTTGACGTTTCGCTGGCGTTGGAAAATTGTGCCAATAAGCGTTAAATTGCCCAGGAAGCCAAAGACTATCACAACTGTTAGAAGCACCACGATAATCGTTTTAAATTCATTTGTTCCATAAAATCCCAGTTCGCCAGTTGGATATTGAACCACTGAAGAATTGTTGGTAGC